>JAPYZL010145519.1:0-13640 GCA_030522825.1 Platygaster orseoliae
AAAGGTTTTTTTTTAAATAAATTTATTCATGACAAATATTTGTAATGAATTTTTTGTTGAATTTGTCCGGATTTTGGTGGCGCACCCTGTACATTGTTATCAAAATTAGGACTACAAATTTATTAGGAATCTTTTCCATGGAAAAAAGTTGTTTTTCAAAAACAATTCAGTGTAGCCAATCGCCAGATTACGGGGCAAATTCAAAAAAATTTTTTTTTAACCGCAATTTCGAAATTATAAATAAGATAAAATAATAAATAAATAACAAATTGATCAATAAACAAATGATATAATCAATAATATTTCATCAATTATAATAATAATATGAGTTATTAATAAATAAATAATAATAATGATGAAAAATATGATTTAATTACATTGTTAATAATATTGAAAGTATAATAATAATAATAAATGGATAAATAAATTTATTTATTATAAATAATTAATAAATTATATAGGTGATCATAAAATTTTTTTCATTTTTTAATTATAGTTTACATTTATAAATTCATATTTAAAATTTATAAATTATCAATTACAAATTCATATTCAAAATTTATAATTTATGAATTATAATTATAAATATATATTATAAAAGTATAGTTATAATTTTATTTTAATTGTTAATAGTATGGCAAAAAAATAATAATTAAGTTATAAATACATTTGATAAATATAAACAATTAATAAATAATATATGATAACAAATGAGTCATAAATTAATTAATTAATGAATAAAATAATCAATAATATTTTAGTTATAATAGTCATATAAGTTATTAATAATTAAATAATAATAATGTTGAATAATATGATTGAAGGACATGGTTATTAATATTGAAAATATAATAATAATAGATTGATAAATAAATTTAATGAAGATAAATAACTGATAAATTAATAAGATAATAAATAAAGATAATTCTGTATAAATTGTAGATTTTTTTGTAGGCGAAAAAGTTGTTTGATTCGAATGGAATTTGATAAATCTAAAATATTCATTATTTTCGTTGATAAAATTGAATACTTTTTAGATTGTTCATCTTGTGAGTGATCAAATAAAATTAAGAATTTATCGTATCACCTCTTTGCAACATGCATGAAATTTTTTCATTTCCAGTATAAATTTTAAATACTCAAAAATAATAAAAAATTTCATCTAATCATTTTTTCGATTTTCACATAGATTTTGCGTTCATAACTTCGATCCAAAGAAAAGAATTGAAATTCCATATATCAAAATAAGTTCAATAACTTTTGGACTCAAAAAACTGCTTTAAATAATATGTTATATTATTTAATTTTCTGTCGTTCTCTGAATTTATCACAAATTTAAGGATCGAGAAAATTTCAAATAGTAAACGAAACATCAGCGAAAATCGGCCTAAAATCAGAGTGTTCTCAATATAAAAAAAAATTTTTTTCGTTTTTAACTGAAATGATTGTTATCGTATTTTGAATAGTCATTAAAATGAAATATCTCTAATTTTATTCTGTTTATTTCGGTAAAATCACATTTTTGACGAGGAACTTATTACATTCGATGACGTCATAAAAGAACAAGTTTTTTTTTTTTTTTGAAAAAAAGGGAAAACGCGTGATTTTTCTCATATGCCTGCAATATTTTGAAAACAACCATCTCCACATCTTTTACAGCAAAGACCCATGTTATATAACCAGCAATAATTGTCTTCGATATAATATCTGCATACAACTGAAATTTTATTAGCAAACTATTATACGGTACGTTTAAAACCATGCAAATTTTTTAAGTTCTACATTTTGCTTAATACTTTAAAATGGAATTTTTCTTGAAATTGCAGCAAAAATGAATAGGATAATTCGGTAAATCATATCATATTTATAAAAAAACTTACCACAAACACAGCATTGGACATGCCACTTTCGTCCATTTAAACCGATCATTGCAGTTCCATTAATCTCTCTTTTACAACCTGTACAACTTGATGGATTAACTGCGCTGATATGTGTATCATAAAAAAAAAATTTTTTTCAATTAATATAAATGGTAGGTTAAATAAACACTAAATTTTTTTTCCTTCGATATTCGAAAGAATTGATTTGATACGTATATTTTAATTAATTTATTTTAATTTCAATAGTATATTGGTGTAAAAGAAAATTTGTATGAAAAATTTAGTAATAAATTTTTTCTACATATTTAAATTAAAATTTTGATAATTGTTGTATCTCATTTACATACTTATTTTTTCTTATACGTTCTGGTAAAACTGAAATAAGATAAATAATTTAATTGCTTTTGATTACTAAATAAATAAAGATATTCTGAAATTCTTCGTTTTTTAAAATTAATTACCTGGAATTATTAGAAACAGTATGATAAAAAAAGAAAGTTACAGATACAGTATATGTAGAATTTCACTTATTTTTTAAGAACATTATAAATAAAGTAATTAGGCAATTTCATTTTTACCAGTAACTTTTTTAGATTGGATATTTTGAGGTAGTGTAAGATTATTTAAAATAATTAAATTGATATCTTAAAAAACCTTACTACATTGTCAATCTAAATTAACAATATCTACATTGCAGACAAAAATTGTATTTAATCATTACTGAGGTATAAAAAAATAATTTAAATTATTCCTACAATTTTAGAATCACCTAATTTTTCAAGGTTTTTTTTTTTTTTGGGGGGGGGGGGGGGTACTCCAATTTTTGAGTTTTCCAAATGCTTTAAAATTTTTGGAACTTTTCCGAATCTTGGAATTTCACGAGATTTTCGAACTTTTTGGAATACCAGATTAAGATTCTTAGGGATTCCCGATATTTCTTGGATTCTTATATTTTTCGGGATTTATGAAGGTTTCGGGATTCTTGAACTTTTCGGAGTTCCCGAACTTTGAGATTATCAAGTGGCTGAGGTTTAGATTGTTTTTCTGATATTTTTCGTAATTTTTTAGTAGTTAAACAATTCGAAGGATTTTCTGATAATTTTCTATAGATTTTCAGTACTTTTTTCGTATTTTTCTAGTGTATACAATTTGAAAAATTTTCTGATATTTTTATTGTTTTCTATTTAGATTTCATAAATTATACGATATTCTCCAGGATTTGAAATTTCACCAATTTCGGAAAAAATCATATTACATAATTTTTGAGTGTCAAAAGATTTCTAGTATTTCTTGTATTTTTTTAAAAATAACGAACATTTGAATGATTTTTCGGTATTTTCGTAGACTGCTGTATAGATTTCTGAAATGTTATTTTAAACCATTTTCAGTAACTTCATAAATTTGTAAAAAAATTCCATTAACATAGATTTTCTGTTATATAGATTTCCCGTATTTCCGTTTTTTTTTCACTTCAAGATTTTTTTAGCGTTTTTCTAGTATTTTTGTAAATATTGAATTTTTCTAAATCTTGGACTTTCGATAGATTTTCAAACATTTTGAATACCAGATAAAGATTCTTGGATTCCTATATTTGTCGGCATTTCAAAACATTTTTAGATTACCGAACGTTTCGGGATTCCTGAACGCTTCAGAATTCCAAAACTTTTCCCGTCCCGGACGAATAAAAATTTTCTGTCCTTCCCGCCTCTCAAAAATCTCTATCCTACAAACTCCTATAATTTACTAAAGGTTCCAAGAACTTCCAATTATGTATATACATATTTATCTTCCCTTTGTTAAGTCAAGTGGAAGCGTTTTGAATCCCATTCCACAAAATCAATAATCATAATTCATTAGTTTTTCTGAATAGGGCCTTTGAGATGCTTAAAGAAACCCATAGAAATTTTCCAAGATAAAAATTGTTCACGGTGTTGAAATTCATATTCACATTTTACAGTGTTCTATTATTAAATATTACTCTGTAGGATGATTGTATTTGATATATTTCAAAAATGTTAATAATCTTCAGTAAATTAATGGAGAAAAACGAATTATTTGGATTCAAGATTGCGAAATGAAGTTGGACATTTTTTACACTAAAAAATCGTTTGATCTTTGTATTGATTAGGGAAGAAAGATGTTTTATTATTGTATATTATTTTATATGATTACACTTTGAAAATTAAAATAATATTCCGTAGTTAAAAGGAGAAAAACAAATTATTTCAGGATCCCAAGGCGCAAAACGAAAAGAGAACAAAAATACTTACAAACTTTTATTAGTTTCTCCTTTATTATTTCTATCTTCGAAGGTAGTGCAATTGCCATGGTTAAAAAACTGTTTTAACTTTTAATCTGTTTGAGTTCTCTAAAGTTTAAACACTTTCACTGGACAAGAGACAACGACAAGAAGCTGCAACAATGTCAGAAGTCAGTATTGGTCAGAATAGGAATGACAGTCTCAAAAGTCGTTTGGGTCGTTTGGGTCGTTTAGGAAAAAGGTTAGGTTAACGAGTCGACTATAGAGTGGTGGAAAATTCGATATCTTTAGAACAAGAATCTGGTTTTTATTTCTAACATTTTTTCTTCGTCCTTTTTCGTCTCGAATAATTTCTATTCTATGCATCTTTCTCGCACTGCAGAAGCTTCCGAGTCATCTTAAAACTTCGCGCAAGTTAATGACGCTATTTATTACATATTCATGAAATTCAATCAAGAAAATAAGACATTTTTACGTTTTAAACAGTTCATGTAAATTATTTACCATTTGTAAATTTGTAAATTTTCTGCAGTTTTACGTAATTTGGTGAATTTTTCGAAATTCAAGCAACGCTTGAATGCAAACTTGATGATTTTTTTTCTTACTTCACGAACGGACAAAAATGCTAAAATTTTAACAGAGTGCAGTTTGAACTTTACTATATGTCAGAAAAAAATTATCATTTTAAATAATATAAATAATGAGTATAAACTTTCAGTTACTTAATAATATATTTCATAAATTCTAATTGTAAATTAAAATTAAAAGTATAAAATTATACTTACTTGCTGATACTAACTATGTAAATATTGCAATGTAGAATTCAATTTTCTTCTCGAGCAACATTGACTTTATTCGCAATGAACATTCACCAGCCTCCACAGTTAGCTTTGAGCATTTGAGCAGATCGCACTTGCTTCGTAATTTCTCATTTTTCATACATCTTTTCGAAAACTTATTTCAACAAGAAATATAGTTCTGTGAAAAATTAATAAAGTTTTCCAAAGTTTATAACTTTTTGTTGTGCCCAGTGTTCGATGAGATTCTGCAATAAGTGAGATGTCTTCAAGTGTTTTTCGTGAGATTTCTTTTGACTTCACTAAATTTATTTATTTATCAAGCCACTGATGGATGAACAATCGCGATCTACTTGTGAAATCGTAAAAAAGTTTGCAACAATGAGGATTAAGTACATTCCCCCGGATATCAGTAACTGCTACAAGAGTACGTAGGTTGAAAATGGAATTTCAATAAATAATGCAAATTTATTATTGAAATTAAGTAACGTCAAATCGATTGCACTTTCAAAGTACATTCAAAAGTTTTTAATTGTGGGTTGTGATTTTTAAAATAGTGAATTTTCGAAACGAAATCATAAGTGGAATTTTTGTATTATCTAAATTTCAACGAATTCTGTGAATGTTATAAAATAAAATAAAATTTTTGATTATGAGATTTTGAAAATATTAACTTTTTAGATGAGCTACAATTACACAGAAGTGAAATTCTGATAGAACCATGACTGGGAACGAGAAAACAGACCTCAGACTTGAAATCCGTTTCGAGGGCATTAGAAAATGAGCCTAAAGAATATTTGACTTTTGGGCCTTTTTTTCGTTTTAGGTTACAATTAAGAAATTCCGACCTTTTTGGAATTTAGTGTGAATTTCTGATATAAAATTTGAAGTTCTCGAAACTCAAAATGCGATTTTTTTTTGTTTCAGGTGAGTCGAATTCAAAATCTTCGAAAAACTGGCGTTACAAAAATTTGAAGCAAGGTAAGATAATTACACAATTAAAACAACTATTTAACTTTTAACGATTTAAAATGCTTGAAAATTCAAGAGCCCCTAGAATCTTTGTCAACAAATTTTTCCAAAATCAAGGTTTTCGTGAAAATGTGTATTGACTGGAAAAAGAAAAGTTGTAACGTGATAAGAAAAATGAGTCAGTAGCTCGTGCTCTTTTTGTTATCAGTGAACAATTTGAATGCAGAAAAAAGAGAAAAAAATTATTATTCACCTCACGTACGAAAAGCGTGAACTAAATGCGCGAGAAAATCTGTAACTTGTTGCAACGATTTACATTAATACTCGATTTAATCAAATGTATTGTTCGTCATGCGCGAGAATATAACGCGAGATAACGTGGGACTATTGCAGAGGATGTCGCGAAATGGATTTCGAAACGACAAAAGTTTTTTTTATTATTATGAAAATTATCAAAAATTGATATGAATTTCTGTCTAAAAAATTTCTCCAATTATTAAATGTTTTTTTAAATCTACCCTGTTTTTTCTTAGAGTAAGAATTGAAAATTTCAATTCATATTTATATATAGAAGAATTTATAACAAGAATTTTCTTTCAACGAATCAAATAAATTTTGATGCAAATTTTTTTAAAACAACACGAGTCAAAAACAAAAATGAAGCTTTGTCATAATTTTTTTTAGGCTTCCAAAACTAAGATTAATAATTTATAAAGTTGAAATAGTTGAAAGTTTTTACAAACTTTATAACTATTTGTATAACTTTTGAATATCTTTGAATTTTGAACTTTATATAGTTGGGACGCATTTATAATAAGGAATAAAAAAATTATATTGTTCATATTTTTAAAAAATATTACAACAAACTCTCTCAGCCAAAAAAATTGATTTTAATAATTTCTGTACTATAAAAATAATATAAAAATTAATAAACATAAAAATAGTAAAAAAAACTTTGACATCATAATATTCGTTTAGTATTAAATAAATGATTGATGAATTTTTCTGATTTTTTTTCAATTTTATTACTGAGTTCTGGAAGCTTAAAAATAAATAATAAAAAAGCTTAATTTTTTTTCTTGACTCAAAAAAAAAAATTAAAACAGAAACTATAAAAATGTCAAAGAATATCGATGAAAAAGAATATTAAAAAATGTTCCTTAATTCCTTACAAGAAAATTCTCGCTATAAAATTATAAACAACAATTTTCAGTCAAAGAGATATTAAGTAATTGAAAAAATTTCCCCAACAAAAATTCATCAAACTTTTCCATCATTTATTGAGAGCTTAAGTATTCGAAAATTCCTGCAAATAACGTCAATATTCCTATTATCTTATTCCTTTCATTTAAAATAACAAAATTTTTAAACAATTACAAAAAAAGTATGCATTTGCCAAAAACTGCAGTTTTTTAACTACATTTCTTAAAAGAATCTCCCTAATTTTTTTACAAACGCGAAGTTCCAAACGTCTGAAAATAGACGAAATAGTAAAAAAATTGTTCCTATTACTTTTCCTAGTTGAAGTAATAAATAGTTCTTGAAATTAAACAATTATAATCAAACATTATTATCTTTTGTTTACTTCAATTTTAGGTGGAGCTAGAAAACGAATTTTTTTATAATTTTTGTTTATTTCTCAAAAGTCTAAAACTTAAGGTATATATGTTTTTTAAGTTAAGAACTAGACATTGAACGTTTTTCAAAAACGATGGACATTTTACAATGTTTTTCTTGCATGAAATTACTCTGCATGATGGCAACAGTAACCTGCTTATTATTCAACAAAATTTGCATACATTAATTAGCTCTGCGGTATTTGACCCATATTACATAATCACCATCATAATCAGCGCATGACTATCAACTTCGCGAACAAATTTTCTACTCTATTTGTGCATTCTGCATAAACCGAAAATTAGGTTTTAGATTACGGATTTTTCACGATAGAAAAGCTTGTTTATTTCGCGTTTATGAATAATAATTTGTCATGCAGAAAATTGAAAAAAATAGCGGAAATCTTGAAAAAGATAATTATTGGAGAATCAAGTTCTCCACGAAATGAAAAAACATTCAAAAAACGACTTATGATGTTATTATTTTACTGATTTAAGAAAAGAATAATCAAGTGATTTTCGTATGAAAATACATTATTTTTGTTTGAAATTTTATGATATATTTTTTCTCGAAATTGAAGATATTTGGAAAAAAAGGTTATTTATTTCACGTTTATAAATAATAATTCATCATGTAAAAAATTAAAAAAAAAATATTGGAAATCTTAAAAAAGGTAATAATTGGAGAATCAAGTTTCACACGAAATCAAGAAAACAGTAAAAAAAACGACTTCTGATGTTATTTTATTTTACTGAATTGAAGAAAAGAATAACTAAGTGATTTTTGTATGAAAAATATTGTTTTTGTTTAAAATTTTTCGATATGTTTTTTTTTTCGAGAATGAAGATATTTGAATTTGCGGCGAAAATATATCGATATTGTAAATTTTGCAATAAATTGCTAGAAAAAATCTAGAATGCAAAATGAAAATATTTTTTAATAATATGTGCTGTAAAAGTACGAGAGAAATATCAGAAATATATAGTAATTTTTCTGTAAAAATGTACGAGAAATGATTAATTAATTTTTTGTAGTCAATTCGATAAAAACAAATTAAATAAGACCCTAACGAATTGAGTTTCAGTCAGAAAGTTTTAGTTTCTGTTAACTTGAATTTTTTTGTACTAAAAATATTTTACAGGAAAAAAAAAATTGTTTGCCTGAAATAAGAACTTATTAAAGTGAACCAAATGTTTGTTTCAGCCAACTAAATTGATTTTTCAGTGTAGAAATATTTCAAATGTTTTAATTAACTGTTGGTGGAAATCTCAAAGAACGAAAATATTTTTATATTAAATTAACTGTATAAATATGGGAATAATATTAAAAATGTGTAGTAATTTCCATATCGAACTGAGAGCTTGTCTACAGCGAATGAAATACATTTTTTTACAGTTAATCATTAGCAGAAATTTTGAACACATACTTTTAATATGTTATAATTAATTCGATACAAACAAATTTAATTAGAAGTTAACAAATATAGTTTTAGTCATTAAATTTTGGTTTCTGTTAACTTGAATTTGTTTGTACTAAAAATATTTTACACTAAAAAAAATTGTTTGCCTAAAATAAAAACTTATTAAAACTTTACCAAACGTTTGTTTGAGCCAACTAAATTGATTTTTCAGTGTATTAATATTAAAAATGTTACAATTAATTGCTAGTAGAAATCTCAAATCCACAAAGAAAATATTTTTACATTCAATTTAGTGTATTGATATGGGAATTATTATTATCAAACATTGTAATATTAAAAATTTGTATTAATTTACCAATCAAACTAAGAGATTTTTTACAGTGAATTAAATATAGTTTTTTACACCAAATATTAAATAACCAATCATTAGCAGAAATTTTTAATACATACTTTAAATATTTTGTAGTGAATTCAATACAAACATATTTAATTAGACTCTAACAAATTTAGTTTCAGTCATAAAAGTTAAAGTTTCTGTTAACTTGAATTCGTTTGTAATAAAAATACTTTACAGTAAAAAAAAATTTGTTTGCCTGAACTATCAATATTATTTTTTTATATAATATTTTTATATTTTTATATTTTTTTATATTATAAAATAGTGTATTAATATTGCTTTTATTACAGTTATTTTCATTCTGCATTTCGGATTTCCACCAGCAATTATTTATATAAAATTTATTGTATAAATATGGGAATAATATTAAAAATGTATGGTAATTTCTCCCTAAAACTTTAAGAGAAGTAACCAACCAATATTTTACAGTGAATTCAATATAATTTTTCTACAGCAAATATTTAATAACCAATCATTAGCAGAAATTTTCAATACATACTTTTAATATTATATAGTGAATTCAATACAAACATGTGCAATTAGACTCTAACAAATTTAGTTTCAGTCATTGAATTTTGGTTTCTGTTAATTTGAATTCGTTTGGAATAAAAATATTTTACAGTAAAAAAAAATTTGTTTGCCTGAACTATCGATGTAATTATTTTATATGACATTTATATATTTTTTTATATTATAAAAACTTGTATCAATATTACTATTATTACAATTATTTTCATTCTGCATTTTAGATTTCCACCAGCAATTATTTTTATATTAAATTTACTGTATAAGTATGGGAATAATATTAAAAATGTATAGTAATTTCTCCATACAACTGTATGAGAAGTAATAAACCGATATTTTGCAGTAAATTCAATATAATTTTTTTACATTAAATAGTAAATGATCAATTACTAACATGAATTTCGAAAACATACTTTAAAAAAGTCCGTAGAAGTTTTTTAATCAAACAGTGGGTAAATAATTCACATATATTCCCAGGTATTTCAACGATATATTTTTTTATTCAAAAAATTTTTTATTTTAAATATCCCAAATGCCCATTACAGAAAAAACCCATAAAAATAATCCCAAAAAACGCACGTGAACTCGTGAACTGATTAAA
The DNA here is from genome assembly GCA_030522825.1 of Platygaster orseoliae. Lineage (NCBI taxonomy): Eukaryota > Metazoa > Arthropoda > Insecta > Hymenoptera > Platygastridae > Platygaster > Platygaster orseoliae. The sequence goes on from JAPYZL010145519.1 coordinate 10,470, forward strand.
TATTAGTGTAAATAATAAAAAATTAGTCTTCGTCGTAATCCCAAAATTTTCTCCACTCTTCTCTCGTCATTTTCTGTGGATCTCTTTTTTTAGCTGGAGTCGTTTTAGTAGATTTCGGCTGACATTGTTTGCATAAAGTTTTGCCTGAGTAGTAAACTGTTCGATGACAATGGAAAATTGCGCCGCACTTGGCTGTAATTCAATTTTGTAATTTAATCACTGATTTTTTAATTTTTTTATACGAATTAATGCAGGAAAAGCTTCTTTTTTATCGTTATTTCGTTCAATTTTAAAAAAATATGAAAAAATGATAAAATGAGTTTTGTGAAAGAAAATTCAATATACTTAAAAAATATAATATAAAAATAATAATGAACTTTAACAATTTTTGCAATTAGATTGCAAACGCTGTAAATAAAGTTTGTAAAACATTGAAAATCAAGCTTGGACAAAATTTTATGCAATTAGAAAAAGACAGGGATAAAAAATTGATTATTGGCAGAAATCCCAAAGAAAGGAAAAAATTCGTTCAACTACTTGGAACTTGTTTAGTTTATAAATAAATATTCAAAAACACTTACTGCAAGGATAGCACACAGTGTGCCATGGTTCTCCATACTGATCAGTTCGATAATCGTACTCGATCGCTTTTCCACAACCAAAACAGATTTTATGGGATTTCTTCTCCTCTTTTTCACCTGAAATGGGATTTTTTTAGAAGTACGTTCACAATAATACCGCGAAGAATTTCTCGCTCTTCGAAAATATCCGTGAAAACTGAAAAGCTGAATATATTCATTAAAATGAATTAATTCAATAAATAATCAGATAAGAATAAATTATCACCTTAAATAAACTTTTCCAATAGCAATTGAGCTTATAAATGTTTTGCGGATTTTAAAATTCGATAATTTTTTGCTGGTTTTTATTGTGTTTTCTTTTTTTTTTTTGGATTAAAATAAATTAGCGGTTTAAAATAAAAACATTTTATTTTATTGCTACTCACTCGAAGATTTTGATGCACTTGATCTACTAGAAGTAGAGCTATCCCAGTTCGAGCTTCCTAAAAGTTGAAGAAAATGTTTATTTTATATATGTTAATTTTGTTTAATATTCTATTTATTTATCTCATTTTATTATATTATTCTATTGATAATATATATATTTTTTATTGTTATAGTATTATATATAATGATATTGTATATTATTGTGATATTTATTGTTATATTTAAATAAACACATCAAATAAACTTTACCAATAGCAATTAAGCATGTAAATAATTTGCTAATTCAAAAATGCGATAACTTTATTTATTTTTTTTTCCTATTCCTACTCACTTTTCAATCCACTAGATCCACTAGTAGAAGAGCCTTCTTCTTTTTTCCAGCTTACTGAAAATTGAAGAGAATGTTTATTTTAGAAGTATTGATTTTCTTTATTAATCTATTTATTTATCTCATTTTATTATATTATTCTATTTATAATATATATATATTTTTTATTGTCATAATATTGTATATTATTATTATTATTATATTTTTTATTATGTTATAGAAATTATTATTATTCTTTTTATATTATATTATACACTATCATCATTATTTTAATTTAATTTAAATTTTTTTGCCTTTTTCGAGCCTTTCAATAGTTGAAGAAAATGTTTATTTTATATATGTTAATTTTGTTTAATAATCTATTTATTTATCTCATTTTATTATATTATTCTATTGATAATATATATATTTTTTTTATTGTTATAGTATTATATATAATGATATTGTATATTATTATGATATTTATTGTTATATTTAAATAAACACATCAAATAAACTTTACCAATAGCAATTAAGCATGTAAATAATTTGCTAATTCAAAAATGCGATAACTTTTTTGCTAATTCAAAAATGCGATAACTTTATGTTAATTTTATTTTTTATTTATTTATTTTTTTCCTATTGCTACTCACTTTTCAATCCACTAGATCCACTAGTAGAAGAGCCTTCTTCTTTTTTCCAGCTTGCTGAAAATTGAAGAGAATGTTTATTTTACAAGTATTGATTTTCTTTATTAATCTATTTATTTATCTCATTTTTTTTACGTTATTAATAAAATATGTATATATAAATGTATGTTTTATTGTTATAATATTATATATTATTATATTTATTGTTATTTTTAAATTACCATAATAAATAAACTTTTCCCATAGCAATTGAGCATGTAAGTAAATTACGGATATAAAGACTCGATAATTTTTTGATGATTTTCAATTTCTACTCATTTTTTTTGTAGGAAAACAAATTTACGGTTTTAAATTTTTAATTTTTTTTCCTATTATTATTTACTTCTCGATGGGCCAGCAGTAGCTCCTTCCTCTACCTTTTTCGGGTTTTCTGAAAGTTGAATAAAATGTTTATTTTATAAAAATGTATTAATTTTGTTTATTAATCTATTTATTTATCTCATTTGATTACTTTATTTTATTTACAGTATACATACATTTTTTGTTATAATATAATATATTATAATATTGTATATTATGATTATATTTATTGTTATATTTAAATAAACACATTAAATAAACTTTTGCAATGGCAATTGAGCATGTAAATAATTTGAGGGCTTAACAATTCCATAATTTTTTGTTGATTTTTATTTACTATTCATTTTTTTGTATAAAAATAAATTCACGGTTTTAAATAAAAAATTTTTTTTCCTATTATTACTCACCTTTGATTGCACTTTTGATTGATTTGATAGCAACTTCCTCTGCGTTTTCAGGGCTTCCTACAAATTATAGAAAATATTCATTTTATATATGGTAATTTTGTATAGTAATCAATTAATAAGAAATGAATTAATAAAGTAATTTATTTATCTCATTTTATTTTTTTATTTTATTTATTATATATATATTTTTATTCTTATAGTAGGAGAGACTGGGACAAAATGCGCAGTTCACGAAATGTTCATTTTGCATTACCGTCAAAACGGTAATCACTGGACACTTGAAATTTTGTTCATATATGGCTCTAGTGTCGAGTATCAAACGTCAGTAATTGCGTCTTATTTGTTTGTTTATTTTTTTGGTTAGAAAACAAAGTGTGTTTTTGCCACTGTGTTGTAAATATTTGTCTGAAAGGAAACTTCAACTTTTGCGTCATTTTTTT
>JAPYZL010145536.1:0-31593 GCA_030522825.1 Platygaster orseoliae
TGGATGCTCGTAGCGACTGGAGCGTGAAAATTTGGGTCTTCCTTTTCCTCGCCTACGGATATTTAAATTTGTGACCTTTTTCCTTTCGTGGAAAAGCTTAAATTTAGAAATAAAATAGTGTATGATATAACGGCGGACGCACTGTATATATATATATATAAAATTTTCTTTATGACGAATATTTCGGGGGGGGGGGGTTTCCCCTACTTCTACGCCACTGCTTTTACGAGAGTGCCCGAAATGAAAAATTTGAGAATGGCAATTTGAGACGAGAACCTTTTTCTTGAAAAAATGTAAACTTGAATGATAAAGTTTAGAAGAAAATGTCTAATTTATGTTCAATGGTTATAAGTTTGAAAAATTAAAATTGTGATTGTTTAATGAAAATGCGAAGAAAAATTTTTAATAATTGAAATTAATTTCATATCAGCATTCAAACGAACTAAAAATTGATCTACAACAAAGTAAAAATACTGCTCTGATAAAATCAATTTGAAAAGATGATTTAAATGTTAAACATTCATTACACTTATTGCCAAAAATTACATTCTAAATTTTCAGATAACAAGTTTTCGAAAATAAGTATGTTTACCTTAAAATATCACTTGTAATTTGAATTTTTTAAAATCTTTTCAAATCACCAATTTTCTTACAATTAGTGATATATAATTTTTCATGAAAGAATTCGACAGGATTTATTGAAAGTTAGAATTTTCGAACATTTATTAATAGAGCTATTTTTTCATTTATTTGCATTACCTGCTTGTCACTTGCGTATCTATTTTTCACTTTGATGCTCCTCGCAAAATCGCTTATTAGAAAAATTTCGAGCGTTCTGAATATTGATTAAAATAACTGAAAATAACAATATTTCACACGTGCCGAAATAACCGATTTGTTTTTGTTGACACTTGTGATTCCTGCGAGCTTTCCTTGGCGCGGTGCCACTACTATACGGACTGACACGGACTGACTTTTCGTAAATTGTCATATGATTTTTACTTTTTTCAAATTTGCTAATATTTTTTGAACGATAAGGTTGCAGAGCGATCCTAAATGACCTAAAACATCATTTTCTACTTCATTTTCCGACGGGGAATTGATGAAAAACTTCATACCAACGTTCGGAGCGTGGACGAACGTAAATCGCAGGCCGATAGGGTTGGAATTTCAAAGACATTGAAATTAAAATTTTTCATATCTTCGCAGTTTTGATAGAGTATTCTTTAAAATAATTGAATTTGTAAATTTTAGCAGTTATGTTAAATTTTACGAAAAGAGCAACTAATTAAACTTATGAATTTTCATTTATTTGCCAAAAGTTCTCCAAAATAAAAAAATTCTTAAGCCAGCTTCGAAGTTCAAAGGGATTTCCTATTATAATAATATTATATTATAATATTAATAATATAATAATAATAATAATAATAATAATATATAATATATTATATTGTCTGAAAGTTTTTCTGATTTTCAGCAAGTTTTTTATACGTTTCGAAGTAAATACAGGAAAATTTAACTTTAATTTAGTTTGTTTTATTGGGAAAACAAGTGATCTGGCAGCACTGACTGTGGAAGAATTTTAGGGTAGCCAATAGATTCGGAATTTAATTACTTTGTTTTAAAAATTTTTTTTACAATTCATACTTTTACATTATTGTGCTAAAGGTGGGAAAACAAAATTCGTGTTGACAAAGTTTACGACGTTGAAAAATCACACGAGAATTTTTTTCCTAAAAATCGTCGAAAAAAAATTCATTAAATCATCGATGATGAAATTCTTCATTTTAAAAAAAGGTTGAACCTTTGAAACTCTTGTAATAAAAAATTTTCTAGTAAAATTTTATTTCTTGTTGAAATATTAAAAAAAATTTTGTTAATAAATATTCCAGTTTATAAGAAATGTACGAGGCTTAAATATTTTCTTAAGAAAATTTGAAATTTACTACAAAGGTGTCACTGGTTTTTATAAAAAGTTTTTTTCTTATTTGAATTTTTAGGTCGACTTTAAAAGAAATAGAATTCTTATAAAAAATTTCTAATTGTTTTTAGAATTTTGCCATTTCTTATAAATTATGAATTTAAATCATAATTTTTGAATTTAAAATTGAAATTTCAGAGTTTGAATCAAAATTTTTGAATTCAGAATTGAAAAATGAAAGTTTTTGAAATATGAAAACAATATGTAAGAAAGATGACAATCAAAAAATATTAGGAAATTTATGTTCTTTTTAATGTAGTATCCGCATTTTTTAATTTCTGGAAAACTTAATGAACAAGAAAAAAAATTAGAAACAAAGTAGCTTTGGCTGTCTTAAAATTTTTTGCGAGAAAAATATGTTTTTTATGAATCTGTGTGCATGCTTGAAAATTGAGAAAACGTCACGTTTTGTTTACCAATGTTTTTATATGCATATCGCTTTTATCTGTGTTTCTTTTTTTGTACATATGACATCATACAGTAATTTCACAAAGTTCTTTTTTATTGTGACCAAATGCATCGTGCAGTTTCAGACGCGTCCTGATTTTAACTGTTTGTAATTTATGTGCAGAATTTTTTAATTCATAATGTTTAGTTGCTTTAACAGAAACTTGTCCAAGCTATAACAATTTTTTTAATGTTATTTTAGAAAACGTGAAAACTTGATGTAGTAAGATTGATTTGAACATTTTTATTCACCAATAAACAAAGTTTTGGAGTATTATGAATTAAGAAATTTTCCCGAATAAATGAGTGTACATAACGCGTATACAACTTTTTATGAAAGTATGTTTACTCAGAGAAAATTCAGGTTACATCAGCTTTATCTAATAAACAATACATAAATTAAAAATTAAATATAATTTTCTTTTGAATACATTGTCATTTTTTATCTTACTATTACGTAGAATGACTTTCCATTATTTCAACTTTTAGTATGTTCAAAATAAAAAAAAATGTTTCGAAAATTTGCTAGTCTATCTTTATTTCACTTGGAGGGTATAATGTACTATACATTGCGTATTAGAATAAGGTTGCTGGGATCGCACTTTTCTCTGAGTGTGATGAAGAAATTTGAGTTGGTTTAAAAAATAAAAACTAACTGAGATTTATATAAAGTAAGGGAGACCAGGGCTGGATGGCTTCAAATGATCCTGGAAATGAGTCAGTTAAAATTATAGGACCTATAAATGTAGTCTGTGCAATCAAATAAACTCAAAAATCATGCCTTACACAAGATTTTTTTCGGGCACAATAGTTTTCGGGTGAATAGATTCGAGCAGATAATTTTCGGGTTTTTGGTATTCAGGCGAATGTCCTTTCGGGCGGATGGTTTTGGGCAAATGACCGTGAATCAGATTAGCTCTATATGTAGAATCATCGAGATATCATTTCAGAATTCAACTTGAAACCTGGAATTTCTTTGACTTGCATTGTTTTTCCCGATTTCTTGCAATTTTCGTGTAATACGAGTAGATATAAATAGAAAGGAAAAGAAGTAAATTTTTTCCTGTAACACTGTAATTTTTAAGAGCTTTCTTCCAGAGGCGTAGACAGAAAAATATTTCGGGGAGTGTTTTTCGAAAAAATATATACATATTTCTTTCAGAATTTTATAGTTTTTAATCCTTGAAAATGTGGTCACGAGAGTACGATTTTCTAATTTTTTTAGAGTCAAAAGTTTCATATTATGTTCGTATTAAAAGTAATGGAATTCAATTCTTGTGATTTTTAAGTAACTGCGTTTAGGAATTTTTTTCTCATGCATCCACTGTTTAAAGCTTTTTGAGAAAATCATAGCACACAGATTTCAAGTATTTAATATGCTTTAGTATTGAAACTTTCTTGTTGGTTATATTATCAATTATTGATTATTGATCATTGTTAGCTAATTTTATTATTTTTATTGCATTCATTTCAGAAAAAATTCTTCTGAAGTAAAAATAACTGTTCTTTCGAGTTGGAAAAACTAAAAATTCTTGACTTAATTTGAATTATACTAATTTTTCGATTTAGTAGTGTTATTTTTATGCAGCAATTTTTTTTTTTATAATCACTTTCTTCTACTTTTCGTGAAATCATTTTGTTGTGAAAATTTTCTGCTTATAAAGATTTTTAGAATTTCTCGCATTTTTTCAGTGTTTACGGAAATCAAAAGGATTTTTTAGTATTTTTTTAGATTTCAGGTATTTTATTTATTCCTTGAATCTTTTTATTATTTCAGTATTTATGAGATTTTTCATCGTTCTCTAGTATTTGTATACTTTCAATAACTTTTAATATTTTTCAGAAATTTAAGACTCGAAAGATTTTCTGGTATTTTCATGAATTCCTATCTAAATTTTGTAGAACTTAATTTCCAAATTTCAAAGTTTTTAGATTTTTAGAATTTCCAATAATTTCAATATTTTTTTATAAATCGCTATTTAAAAAAATTTTTTCCCACGTTTTCTTATAGGAAATATTTGGCTATACATGGTATTATAATAAATTGTGTTTCAGAAAAAAATCCTTTCAAGCTAGAATAATTGTTTTTTTGAGTTGGAAAAACTAAAAATTCTGGACTTAATTTAAATTTTACTGATTTTTTGATTTAGTAGTGTTATTTTCATGCATTAATTTTTTTTATAATCATTTTCGTCTATTTTTCGTGAAATAATTTTGTTGACAAAAATTTTCTTCATATAAAAATTTCTAGTATTTACGAAAATCAAAAGGATTTTTTAGTACTTCCGTAGATTTTTATATATATCAAAATTTTTCAAATTCACTGCTGTAGAATGCAAATATCGATAGATTTTTGATAATTTTATAGATTCCGTGGATAATTTGGTCTACGTTAATTTTAAGTGTTTTATTTACTACCTGAATCTTTTTATTTTTTCAGTATTTATAAGATTTTTTATCTTTTTCGAGTATTTTTATACATTGATGCTTTTTGTGCAGATTTTTCAGAAATTTAAGACTCGAAAGATTTTCTGGTACTTCCATGAATTTCTGTGTAAATTTTTTAGAACTCCATTTCCAAATTTCAAACTTTTTAGATTCTCAGAATTTTCTATGAATTTTAATCTCTCTTTATAAATCACTTTTTAAAAAAAAATTTCTACGTTTTCTTATACATAGGAAATGTTTGGTTACATATTGTATCATAATTTAGTTTCAGAAAAAATTCCTTTCGAGTTAAAATAATTGTTATTCAGAGTTAAAAAAACTAAAAATTCTGAACCTAATTCAAATTTTACTCATTTTATGATTCAGTATTGTTATTTTTATGCTTTATTTTTTTATCAATTCTTCTTGAATTTCGCCTGCTTTTTTCTGTAGATGCTGCAGTAATTTTAATTTACAAATTTACACTGAGTTCTCTGCAAACTTGATATTTCGTTTAAAAGTAGATAATTGTTTCCAGGACCTCTGTTCAATAAATAAAAAATATGAAAAAGTTCTAAAATGAAAAATTGGCCAACCAGTCTCGCTCTCTCTTACACGTTAAAATGAAAAATTTTAAGGTAGTCGACTTGATAGGTGATTTATTGTCGGTTTTCGCTTTGGGTTTGGTTTATGGACCTCATAGTGGCAAAAGTTTTAACACGATTGTTTATATTTGCGTGAGGTAGTGCGTCTCAGTTTGCAAATAGGGTGTTTAATGGACTATAGAAAATCGCGGGATATTATGTGCTTTAAAAAATGTGAAAGGAATCGTGCACATATTATTTTATAACACATTTTTTTTTTACAAAATTTGAATTTTGTGATGTATTATATGCACTACTCCAAAGAAAAATTAGATGAACATTCCGATTTCGTTATTTCAACAATTTTTCGTATTTTGAAATTGATACTATCTTGAAGGTTCTTGGGTTCCAAAATTTTTGCGAAACTCTTGATTTCGAGAGGAGAATTCATAATCTACTTTTTTATGATTTTCCAGTTGTGACAAGTTTCTGGATAAATTTTTGAGGATTTTTAAAGAAAAAATTTCAAATTTATGGAGTTGTTTTATCGAGTCATATACAGCTTAAAAATTTTGGAAAGAGTATGACATTGTTCGTGGAGTTTTTCGAATTGCAACGGGTTAGATAAAATTTTAGAACTTGTTTATTTTTTATTTATAAAAGATCGAAAGTCTTAAAAATTCGTGAAAATTCGTTTTATGCAATTTTTTCAAACTGTTTGGAATATTATGACATTTTTAGAAAAAGTTTAATTCAATTAAATTTTTGGAAATTTTAGATATCAAACATTTTTGATAGACGAAATTTTTAGGAAATTCTATAATTATGCAAAAGCTTAGCGAGATTCGTCAAATTAATACTAGTTGCTAATTTGGTTACTTAAAACCAAATGTTGATGAAAAAAGGGCTCAAAATACTTAAAACATCATTTTAAGTTAGTTTTCATTTTAATATTTAATATTTGATTTAGGTAATAGTTTATGTTCAGACTACAAGCGTTAGAACCCTAAAATTTATATCAAAAAAGCATACAAAATAATAATTCTACGAAAAAATTTTTCTACAAATCCCTTAAGCACCCTAGAAAATTTAGTTGCAAAAAACTTACCAAGTTGTTGAGTACTGTAAACATTTTTACCGCTTCAATTGAACTCGAAAAAAGCATTGTTTTTCGCGTTACGTGCAATACTTTTGTGTTTCGTCATTAATTACTTGTATTTTTTAATAAAATTAATTAAATCAAAATTACTTACTCGGATGGATGAATTTTTCCTTGCACCCTGCACGCTTCTGCGTTTTTTCCCCACACTTTTTTTTACAGATAAATCCTACTTCATTCTTCTCTTCATCTATTGCATTACATAAACGTTTTTTTACGCATTGACATTATGTAGATTGTTCTTGAACTGTTTATAGAGGCTTTGATTTTTTTTTTTTCAAGATTTACTATGAAAAAAGGTAAGTATGGCAAGTTATGAAAATAATTATAATAACTATAACATGCTTTTAAATTAGAAAAACATGAACGTGACTCGCGAATTCGAACGACTCAAATTTTTTCATACATAAGAAGAAGTTTTAAAGAATCAAAGTTATAAAGTATTGTGAGGACTGTTTATTATTCCAGAGTCCTTCAACAGCTGCGGCCAAAAATGTCGCGGAAAATCGCACAAAGTTCGTCTCTCTTACGACCCCACCAACGAAATTCGAAAGTGTGCAAAAAATGTCGAAATTAGGGTTAAAGTTGAAACTGCCTCTGGGCGTCCCACCGATACCAATATTGCCGAAAGAAGCAAAATCGGAAAACGAGGACAACGATAAAATTGAGGAGAAAAAAATGGAAAGCAAAAATCCGACTATGAGTAAAAAAGACGGGGACAGAGTCGAGAAAAAGGAACCGAAAAATGCTGAAGCTCAGCCACTGAGTGATAAACATGGGGAAAATGTACACAAGAAAAAGGATGTTGAGTGGTTGCAGGACATTGGAGACACTGGTAATCAGAAGGACAAAAATTCGGAGTGAGTTTTGCAATTTTGAAATTCATGTGAGGTTTTGAATTATATTGGAAAAATCGTGAAACTCGAGTTTAAAGATATTTACACATAGGACTTTTTTCTGAGCTTTGAATTGGGGGTTCGGGGGGCAGAGCCCCTGTGATGTTTTTAGTTAAGATGAAAAAAAAAAAATTAAATAATTCGTGGATTCCATTACTTATTTCATAATATAATCAGCTTATTCAAGAGTTAAAGTTTTTCGAAAATTTATACTTTTAAGTACGTTTTCTCTAAACGTTCATTAATTTTGTATTCTGCATGTATTATTGCAGTTTCGAAGATGCAGCAAATCAAGGAGACGAGCAATATGATGGAAATGTAAATTATTACAAAGACGAACAAAAACACAATGATCTTCAAATGCAAGAAGAAGAAGAAGATGAAGGCGAAGACGAAGACCCTCCGGAGTATTCCAACAATCTCAAACCGGGAAAACGTGATTAAGAGCACCTTCATTTCCGTACAAATTAATACAAGTACCCATTTTTTTTTATACATCTGTGCGAGAAACGCCAATTTAAAATCATCGCACGAAGCTGCAAAAATGACCTGTTTCACTGGTAACCAGCCCACGTGAAAAAACGTTCTTTATTCAACGCCGTGCGGAAAAGTACACTTTTCCACACATTGTTGAATAAAATATAGTCCTTGACTAGTGTGGAACAATTTTTTATAACTCTCAGATTTGTTAAAAAAAACTTTTCCACGCTAGTGAAGAAATATACTATTCCTTCACTAGTGATAGAAAAACCCACCGTTATTCCATCACTAGCACAACTAAAATCTACTTCGATTTTTCGTTAGGGTTTGGAAGCAAAACGTTACTCTAAAACTAAACGAAAAAAAAAGATTTGCTTTCATTTTCATTTTTCACCAAAATCATTGAAATGATTTATTGTCTCAATAAATCTTTTTTGCTACCAGAGCACAATTACTATGCAACTTTATGGATAATGATTCAAATAAAATTGAAAATACAATTTTCTGAGTAACCTTCCAACCCATTTTTTTGCTTACAACTTACTCGAACGAAGACCTTACTTCACCGAGTGAGACAAGGTATTTGTTCTTTGCATATTTTGTTTTGTTCGTCCTGTGTCTTTTAGAAAAAAATAACCCAAGTGCATTGAACAAAGTCAATATGGGATCATAAATTTTTACTTGCATTAATGTCGTTATTCGAGTCAATCCTCATTCAGAAGTTTATTCGAGTTCAATAAAAAAAAAGACTATTGAAAAGCCATAATCGAATAGATAGCTCCTCATTTTGGAGGGGCCATCAAAAAAATGTTCGAAAATTAGAGATTCGTAAATAGATTGTTGAATGAGAAATCAATGATTTAATTTCTCTCGAGTTACGCGCACTTTCATGCAATTTACTTAAATAAAAGAATATTTTGCAAAACACCCACTAAAAAGCGGCCTCCAGCACCTAAAAGTGCTGTTATACACGGTAAGCATAGAAGGAGAAAAACACGCATAGAAGAACAAAAACACGCATTAAAGAACAAAAGAAGAACGGCGTCCACATCGAAAACGAATCGCCGGTCGTGAATGCACGTCCTTTAGGTCGCTTTTGAGGTACTAGAAGTGTCTTTTCAGTGCGTGTTTTGCAAAAAAAATAATTTAAAGATTTAGTAATCACCTGTTGATTTGCATAATTGACATTGTAAGCTTTCAAGTGTAATTATTAATGTGTTCGTAAATCGCCCTGTTTACTCTTTTCATTTCACTTATAAATGTTTGCTCTTTTTGATGAGGATTTTTGTTAAAAATCGACAAAGCTTTATGTGATGTGAATTTGCGAGCATCGTATGTATACAAAAACTGAGGCACTTTTCAAAGTTTTGAAATTTATGATCTCAACATGCTTTAAAATCTAAGATTATTCAATGTTCCAGATCTGATATTTCATTTTGATTCCTAGGATAATTACTTGAAAATAAATTATTTCCATAACTTTGAACAATATCGCGAAAACGTTCATTATATTATTAAGTATTATTTTTCATATTATTTATTAATATAGTATTTAAGTTTATTATCAAGTTAAAGTATTTGGTTACTCCGCCCTTTTTTTGAAAATTATTGTCAAGTTTCCTTTGAATTTTGAAGTGGTTAGATTCAAAAATTTTTGCATTTTGGAATTTAGAACGAAACTTGAAAATTTTTCGTTAAAATCTTTTACGTATTACGACTTTTGTCATATTTATAAAATAAAAAAATTTGAGCTTTCATCATTCCAAATGAAAATACGTCAAAATGCTGCGAGCTTTATGCATAAATGTTTTAGAGAAACTTTTCCCGGTGCTGTTCGCAAAAAATTCTTCGTTTCGAGTTTTTCTGCAAAATCACAGGATATTATCGTTTCGTCCATTGAAAAAAAAAAACAGTATTGTTTCTAAGCGTATAAAAAATGGTGCACGAATTGTGTAAGTAAACAAAAAGAGAGAAAGACTGTATTTTTACAGACCTTAATGTCTGATGTTGAGATTCGACTCAATTATAAATTATTTGTATAGTGTGAGGATTTTACTTATTTTTACGCTGATTTATTGTACGTGACCAGACATAAATAAAAGTAACGTGGAATTAAAAAGAGTTTGTTTTTTGTCTAAATTGTTGCGACCCTGCTGGAAAAAATACATTGGCAAATAATTTTTTATATTTTCAATATTAATTATAAGAAAAAAAAACATTTTGACAATAAAAATTTTTGTCCACTTCTGGGTGCTTTAGGAGCTGCAGGGAATACTTATTGTAATTTGTATGACGTCATGCTCGCAGCCAGACCGACTCGATCACCTACACGTTTACCGTTCATTGGTGATGTGAGTGACATGACCAAGTCTTTATTTCATTCAGTACTCAGATTCCAGCGTCCGTCGTAGTTGGGCGCGTAAACTATAAGCAGTGCTATGTTATTTTATCGCGAAATTTTGTTCAATAATAATTGTGCTATTCCCCAAAACTCTTATCACCTACAAGAAAAAGTTTCGAATTAAACAACCTCTTCAATTTTCGAACTTTTTTAAAGTTCTTCGAGGTAAGTGAAATCCCGGGGAGTAAAAAATTCTTGTAGTGAATATTTGCAATGTGAGAGGAAAATCAGAATGGTCTGATAAAAGTATCTATTTTTATCTGAATTGAAATCAAATTTCAAGTTTGGAGGATATTCAATTTGCAAAATTTACGACTTCTAATATTGGGAAATATAATGTTGTATAGTTGGAAGTTTGAAAAATTAAATATCGCGAATTTTTAAATCAGTCTTGTTTCGATTTAACTTTCATTTGAGAACTGAGTGAATTCAGGAATGAGAATCGAAAAAAATTTTGTTTGAATTTTGAAGTCACGAAAAAATAAAAAACCTACAAATCGAAGTATTTAGTAGTTGGCAAATTAACATGATGATTCATGACATGAACACGAATAACATTATTTCAAAATGATAAAATAAGATTTTCTATTTTTTCGAAATTCAAGTTTTGAAAAACTATAAACTGTATAAGGATTTCCAAAGTATCATTATTTTCGAAATTCTTGAAGATGTCCAAATTCTCAACATTTTCGTTTTTCTAGAGTTTTAAAATTATAGAAATCCATTCAAGTTTTAAAAAATTCATCTGGTTTTTATTTTGATATTTTGAATTTTAATTTCAAATAAAAATTTTGAAAATCAAAATAATGATAGATTATTAATTATCAATTGTGAAAAATTGAAAATTCATCGAAAATTCGAAAAATCAAATTCGGAAGTTTTAAATCAAAAAATTTCAGGTTTTTTTTCCCGAAAATTTCATCATTTCAAGAATTTTCCAAGTTTTAAATTAACATCGCAATTATAAATTGAAAAAATTAACATTGAAAATGAATTAATAATCGAAAATCGGAGAAAATTATAAATTTATCAAAAATTTTAAATTGAGGAAAATCGAATTTGAAAGTTTCAGAAATCCAAAAATTTTCTAAGTTTTTAGATTTTCATCAATTGTACCTATTATTCTAGAAATATTTCAAAATTAAAAACCATTGAAAATTACTGACTTGAGATTGAAAATATCTGGAAACTGAGAATATTTGAATTCGCGAAAATATTTCAACTTTTTGGGAATGTTAAAAATTTTCTACTTTTTTATAATTTCCAAAACTTTCAAAATCCTCTGTTATGTAAAATTGTCAACATTTTCGTGTATGAAATTAAAAAAATTTAAAAATGCAAAAACTGGAAGTTATCAATGTTCTTCAAATTAAGTTATCTCCAACATTTTTAAAAGTTTCTAAGTTGTCAAAAACGTGTCTAAACTTTCTGAAACTATAGTATTCAAATGATCGAACAATGACTTCAAGTAAATGATTGATTATACGAAATATATTATAATAACTTGTATAATAACAAATAATATTCCACCTTTTTTTAAAATTTTACCACGAATTATAAAAATACTGAGATAACTAATATTTGATCGAATTCGTAAACTCGATCAACTTGTAATTCTGTTTCATCAGCTTCATAGATTGAATTTTTGTTTCTTGAGGAAAATTCGATCGGCGATTAAGCCATCTTCATAGAATTGAAATTCATCTTCATTAAATATGAGCATACGAAAATTGATAATAAGCCAAAAACGAAAAATTTGCTAAACGAATCTTTTCTTTCAAAGAAATAAATTCCAAAAATTAAATATCTCGACGCTCTTGGGTCATAGCTTTTCTCACTTCAATATTATTTTATTTTAAACTTCAGAACGAATAAGGATCGATAAAAAAGTGGACTTTTGCAACCCTAGCGAAAAATACTAAATTATTCACAGTCGAATAATCAACTAAATCTCTCCACCCACTTTACAAGCCTTTTTTTCTCCAAGTCTTCGCAACGTGGTGCACGTATGCGGTAGTTTGCGAGTAATAAAATTGAGTAAAACACTGAAAATTATGAACGAATGTCGAAAGACTTTTTTTTAGAAAATATTTACGTTTCTTCTGATATCGATTTTTTAGGTATTATAACAAATATTTCAGTAGTACAATTTTTCATCTGAAAAACGTGATTCTATTCAACTTGTTTTTTTTTTATGATTGCATATAATTTAGGAAGTCATCCATGGGAATTTATGGAAAAACGTGTATATTGTGTGAAAATAAATTTATTTAATTACCTTAATCAAATTCAAATTCGAATCGCTAAAAAGTGAAATATTTCTTTTTGAACGTTTTCATATGATAAGGAAGTATAATTATAACTTTGGGCCCGGGAACCAACACTTTTAAATTTCACTTAAGAATTCTATTAAGCTCGTTATCTTATCATCTAATGACTCAGAACATAATAGGACAAGAAAACTTGAAATAGCATTTGAATTTAAGAGATTGAAAGGATGTTTGACTTTGCGTGGGTAATTTTGTCGGCATATGACTTGAAGTATCATAAAATAACGAAAAAATTGTGAAATATTAATTATATTTCGATAATATCAAGAAAAACGAATTTTAACACAAAGAAAAATTTGTTGTTGTTACATAAAACAAGTAGAGATTCCGATGTGTCAAATGTCAAAGGATAAATCAAATTTCATTTTCAAATTTATTTAAAGTACTGGAAAATTCAGGAACATCGAAAGAGAAATACAGTGAATCAGTCCAACGTTTATGATAAATCGTACAATAATTTTATGTGGCAAAAAAATAATTAAAATATAAAGGGAACTGGACAGGATGTAGCAAATTTTTAAAAACGTGTTTTTATTTGACAGCTGTAAAATTTTCGTCCGTTATTTCCTAAAATTTCCGACAGTGATACAAATATTTTCAAATATTCTTGCTCAAAATTGTCTTGGCTGAAATTAAGTCCGAAAACTAAAATGCAGACTATAAATAATTACATTTAAATTAGTATGTAAATTTATTGGAGATAAAAATCTCACTAATATTATATATAGAAGAAACACCCTGGTGCTTTTCAGAACCAGTAACTTTCGGGACCTTTTACGGGTGTTCTGTGCAAAAAAAACCCGTAAGCATATTTAAGTTTTTACTACGCGAAATCAATAATGAAATAAATAATATTCTTTGAAGAAAATTACAATTAAGGGTATTTTTCTGATTTTTTATCATCCGAACTTGCCTAACACTATAGGAAACTATTTTTATATTTTTTAGGTATTATTTATTCTCTGTTAATTCTAATAAGTTTTCTGTTTAAACAGCAGATTATAATCAAAAAGATCAAAATTTTTAAGTTTTAGAAATTCAAAAAATTTTTAAGTTTATGGACTTTCAAAAATTTTATTCTTTTAGAAATTTTTACAAATTTAAAGATCGTTGTAAATTACAGACATTTTTAATGTATTTTAGTTGAAGATACCCGAAAAGTTCAAAAATTATTGAATTTTCACGAGATTTCCTATTTTTTCGAAAAATTAAAAACTGCATATGTATAAGGATTTTCGAAGTATCATTATTTTCGAAATTCTGCAGAATGTAAAAAATTCTCAACATTTTCGTTTTTCCGGAGTTTTAAAATTATGGAACTCCAAAAACATAAAGTTTTAAAATTTCCCAATATTCCATTTTGGCTAAAACTTCTAAAATTCCCCAAGTTTTTATTTCGATATTTTGAATTGTGATTTCAAATAAAAATTTTGAAAATCAAAATTAACAGTAGATTATCAATCATTAATTTTAAAAAATTGAAAATTCATCAAAAATTCGAAAAATCATATTTGGAAGTTTTAAGATCAAAAAATTTCAGGTTTTTTTCCGAAAATTGCATGATTTCAAGAATTTTCCAAGTTTTTATTCTGAATTTTAAATCAACATCCCAATTACAAATTAAAAAAATCAATATTGAAAATGAATTAATAATTGAAAATTAGAAAAAATTATGAATTTATCAAAAATTTTTAATTGAGAAAAATCGAATTTAAAAGTTTCAAAAATCCAAAAATTTTCTAAGTTTTTAGTCTTTCATCAATTGTATTATTCTAGAAATGTTCCAAAATTTTAACGCCGTTGAAAATTACTCACATACTTAATGTACTTGAAATTAAAAATTGAAATTATCTGGAAACTGAAAATATTTGAATTTGCGAGAATTTTGCAAATTTTTTGGGAATGTTAAAAATTTCTACTTTTCTATAATTCCAGTTTCAAAAACCTGAAAACTTCATAAGGATTTCGAAAAAGTTATATATAATTTCCAAATTTTTCAAAATCCTCTGTTATTTAAAATTCTTAACATTTTTGTTTTTGTGTATGAAATTTAAGAAATTTAGAAACGCAAAAACTGGAAGTTGTCAATGTTCTTCAAATTCCATTATCTCCAACATTTCCAAAAGTTTCCAAGTTGTCAAAAACGTGTAATATTTTTGATGTTTTCAAAATTCCAAAATTGTCCACATTTTTTACATTCTCGAATTTCGTAAAATCTTAGAAATCAACGAAAATAAAAAATCAGATTCATGAGTACCTAATTTATATTATATAATTTATAAAATGCATATTTTTGAAACTATTTCATTATTATGTCTCATTTCAAGCGAATTTTCGTACTTTTTTTGTACGAAACACCCGTAAAAGGTACCGTAAGTTACAGTTTCACTTCCAATACACTATACGTGCAAATCCTACCTCGATCGCATTATTTCAGTGTAACGAAACGAACAATGGACAACCTCGAAATGGATCCTTTACTCAGCGCTAAACAAACGAAACAAGCCGAAGAAAAACTACTGCCGACTTTACAAGAAAAAAAATACGCTACTTTTACAAAACTCTTGACCTCGTGCACCGATGGAAACCCCATGTTCGACGTGAACCGCATCATCGACGACAATATCAGCAAAACCCTTTTGGAAATCGCTACCATCGATAACCACCAAGAAGTCGTTCCATTTTTACTAAGCTTAGGAGCCAATCCTAACCAGCTAAACGAAAGGCATAACGCAACAGCTCTCCATTTCGCTGCCGAAAACAATTTGCCAAAAATCCTCCAACTGCTTCTAGAATCCCCGAAAACCGACCCAAACGTTCTTGCAGGTCAACAAACTCCTTTGCACGTTTCCGTACAAAAAAAAGACTACGAATGTACAAAAGTTCTACTGTCATTCAGAGCAGATCCAAATATCCCTAACAGTAAGGGCCAGACTCCTGTGCACTTAGCCGCGAATTCTCAAAGAAGAGATTTGGTCGAGCTTTTTTTGAACGAAAGCGAAATTCCTTTGGACTTGGACACTTTTCGCGACTTCAGGAAACAATCCGCGAGGGATGTTCTGACGAAGAAATGTCCCGATCTTCAACTTCCGGAGATCCGAACTTGGGTGAAAGTAAATGAGGACATGTTGAGGTACCATTTGATACGTCGGGATGAATCGCAGTTTTCCGATTTGCTCAAGGTCGCGGAGTCTTTGAATTTGAATCAAATTAAGGAGTTGTTGAAAATAGCTGCTGCGAAAAATTTGGAGGCGGCAACGGAAGATTTGTTGGTTTTGGAAAATGTGGAGAGCTCGATGGATATGACGGAAATTGCGGAGATAGCGCTGGAAAGCGGTTATTTCGGAGTCTTGAAGATGTTGTTGGGTAGGAATGAGGTGGCTATAAATAAGGAACATTTGTTGTTAAAGGCCGCACAATTGCTTGGGGTGCCTTGTTCTGGAGAAAATCGTGGATCTACAAACATTCGATTGGAGTGTTTGAAGTTGATTCTTGAAAAGGGAGCGAATGTTAGATGTGCTGACGGTGAGTTTGTTTGGATTTATATCATTTTTGATGTATATTTTGATTATTTTATGTAGAATTATTAAAATTCACAGAAAAAAAACTTCTTAATAATTTATTATCGATTGATTTCTCGGAGCCAAAAAAATTTGGCTTCGAGAAACCAATCGATAATACATTATAAATATGACGGAGCGATCTACAATTTTGAAAAAAGTTCTCAAGTTTTGTAAGACAGTGCGTTCATAAGTTGATCATTGAATTGCTCATTGCATCGTAAAAAGCAATGAAGAATTTTTTACGATATCGCGGCGAATGGAAAAACTTGAACAATATTGTCCGTTCTCCAACACAGTCAAGGGCAACACCTCGTTGCATTACGCAGCAAGGAGCCAATGCCCGGAAGCCGTGGACTTGTTACTCCAAGCCGGAAGTTACATCGGCCATGAGAACGCTTTCGGAGTCTCGCCCCTCTCTCACCTCTCATCCGCAGCGCTCTTAAATTACTTCGACAAGTGTTTGCAATGCTTCGATGAATATTCCGACGATTACGAGATCGTCTACGATTACCGATGCTTCATATGCCACGATATCAACCACAGTATTACCGACACCACGAAATCCGAAACCGAACACTGCGATACCCATTTAGAAACAAAAGTTCTGATGAATATAGCATCAAGTTCCAAACTCAAGCACTTGCTTGCACATCCACTTTTGTCGACGTTCCTTGACTTGAAATGGTCGAGAATAAGTTACGTTATTTACACCGATTTGATTTTGTATTTCCTATTTTACCTATTTCTCAACCTTCACATTTTCTTGCAAAGTGACGGTTACGAATTCAAACGGTCAAACGCCACCGACGCCATTTTGGAAAATGGCGGATCGTTTCCGACCGTTGGAACGGGCGCGTTTTATTACTTGGCTTTACTTTTTTACGTCCTTATGTGTACGAGAAGCTTTGTTTTGCTACTTACCTCGCCTTTGAAATACTTGCAAAGCTTCGAAAACTCGACGGAGCTGCTTTTGCTCTTACTCATCGGATTTTTTCTCAGCAAAGCCAATCCCCAAATAGCCTCCGTCGTTATTTTGTTGACTGCTTGGAAACTCGTCATCCGAATCGGCCATTTTCCTAAAATGGCGGTTGGGATTCAAATGTTCAAAACTGTTTCCTGGAATTTCACCAAGTTTTTGTGTTTGTACGCGATTCTAATTTTTGCTTTTGCGTTTTCGTTTTATGTTCTTTTCCAAAACTCGGATGACGAAAGTTTCCCTTACCCGGGATTGTCGATATTTCGAACCGTGGTCATGTTGACCGGGGAGTTCGAAGCAACGAGTATTCCGTTCATGACATATCCTGTATTAAGTCACTTGATTTTTGTACTGTTCGTGTTTTTTATAGCTATATGTTTGTTCAATTTGCTCACAGGTTTAGCTGTGAGCGATACTTCGGAAATTCTTTCCAAGGCGCAAATCGTAAGTTTGTCGTCGAGAACGAATTTGCTATGGAATATCGAAAGTTTCGTCATGTCCTCGAAAACTTCTTACGATTGTATCATAGAAAATGTTGACCACTCTCCGTTAACTATGGTTAGAAAACAAATTTTTCTGTTTCCTAACTATTTGCCGCAAGGAAAAATAGGGGTAAAGCCATTTAAAAATGAACTGACAATTCCGGGGAAAAATACTCGTTTGCCATTTAAAATGGATCATGAACTCATTGAGAAATCAAAAGAAATTTTGTCACGACTGAATGGGAGTAACGAAGATAAAATTTTATTAGAATTGAAGAGGCTGGATGCAAGTTTGAAGGAGATTATGAAGCGTATCGAGGTTAAGTGTTGATTATAGTTTGTATTTTTTAGGATGTTACTGATTGAGATATGCGTTATATTAAAAATGATTGCAGTTAATTTTTCTAATTACTCAATTCTTTTATTGCATCACTTTCTTACTTAAACTGGATTTGAGAAATTTTCATAATCAAAGTTTGAAAATATATATGAATAATTGGTTTTTTTATTTGACGATTCTAACTGTGAATTCTGTTGTAAATTTTATTTTGTGATCAAGGAAGCTCGAATCAAAAATTGATAAACTGTAATTTGAATATTTCGAAAATTTGATAGAATGAGTCACTGCTTAGTAATAAGTCTACAGAGCGATTCTTTGATTTGTGATACACTGAGGCCTCAATTTCGAAACGATGACTCACCTACATCTACAAAATTGAAAATTTCAACTCGCAGATTCTACGTGTCAATACGTAGAAGACAAGGACAGTTTTATCATCCTTCGTTTCATCAGACAAAGAAAACGAAACAGCGTTTATGAAGATAAATATTACGCTCTGTTCTTTTTCATAATTCCAAGAATCGATCACTCAGAGCAAATAAAAACCAAACCACTACTTTAACTCGTAGTTTATTTCTTTACATAGTTTTCGGCTTCACACGAAGCCCTCTTCACTGTATTTCAAAAAACTCTCCTTTTCAAATCCCGAAACCATCAAATCATCTCAATAAACTGTTTTCCCGCCAGTCCCATCGTTATATAAGACAAGGACAGTTTTATCATCTTTCGTTTCATCAGACAAAGAAAACGCAACAGCATCTGGCAGCGCTGTTCTTTTCCCAAAAAAACTTCAAACGCCCCAAAAAACAACACAAATTTCGGATTGTTTCAAATATATTTTATAAAACGTTCTATTTATACATCATATAAAAACAATACTCTGAGTTCCAGTGTCATTTATATTCACGCGATACCACGGTACCAAATAATAATTATTCAATATACACATTCTTACATACAATAAATACACGAGACTTTAGAGCACATCACAGGCAAATCCGTTCGCGAACGCGGACGAGTGCGATTAAAATCCTATATTACACGTTTTCCCCTCGTCGCCGCGATGGCGCACTCGGGCACCAAATTTTGTTAAGTCAACAATATCACGGTTCTTCTATCTCTACAAAACGTTTCGTCGACTAGGCAAAAGTTTAGCGAAACGAACAAAATTTTCACCCGAGTGCATCTTGTACTCTAAAATCCACTTAAACTCCAATAAATATTGTTCAATACTATGTTTGTTGCGCGTTGACGCTGCGGTTGGAATGTTCCGTGTCCTGAATCTTCTTCGAGTGCTTCTGGGTAATCTCGAATTCAGTCGCGTCGGTACTTATTATTTTATCGAAGACCGTGTCAGTCGTGGGTTCCGCTATTTTCGAGAGTTCCGGAACCGTTTGTTCGCGACTCGACGCTGCTTCCTTTTGCGATTTCGGCGGGCCGTTCAAATTTTGCAAGTAAACTGGTTTCGGCGTGAATTGGTCCTTGGCGTCGGCGGCTTCGTTATTTTCTACTGTAACCTCGAGATTTTTCGACTCCTCGTTCTTGGACCAGTAAGAGTCGTCGAAGACTTCCTTGGTTTGGCGCTCTTCTTCGGGCAGACGGTTTATTCGGGCGCGCACGATCTGGAGATGCCGGTGAACGAAGTCTTGGTTCGGGGAGAGAGCCGCCGCGCGTTCCAGGCACTGAGCCGCCAGGTGGAGCTTTCCGCGTTCGACCAGCACGACGCAAAGGTTGTGCAAACCTTGGAAGTTGTTCGGGTCCACCTGGAGGATTCGTCGGTAGCAGGATTCGGCGGCGTCCAGGTCATGGATGTCGTTGATGTAGATATCGCCCAGAAGGATTAGGCCTGTGCACAAAAGAAATACATACGAGAATAGAAAATATCTAGAAAAATGACAAATTTTCAGAAGATATGAAAATTCATTAATCTTGAGAACTCGTGGTAATTTAAATTACTCTTTGAATTTTCGTATTTAACTATCAAGATCAAGTAGTTTGAATGATTAAAAAAATTTTTTTTTCTATGGATTCGTTTCAAACGTGTTTTCTTAATTCCAAAATATTTTTCTCAATTTTCCCATTAGGCTATGGATTTTTTTAAATATAATTTGTTTTATATAACTAAATATCAATAGTATTACACATAAAACTAAAAAACAAATTTATTAGGAGTGTCACAATGGAGTTGAAAATTAGGAAAAAGATTTCTCCTTTAAATATGTGTGAATTTCAGCTTTTGATTAATAGTACCATTTTTCAATGAATGAAATTTATAAAATTTTCTATTTAACAATCAATAATACATAGTTTCAATTATTATAAAAAATATTTATAAACATTTGAAAAATTTTGCTTCTCTATGAATTTGTTTTAAAGATGTTTTCATAATTCCAAAATATTTTTCTGCATTTTTCCATAATACTATGGATTTTTTCAAATATAATGTGTTTTATACAACTAAATTTTCATTTTATCACAATAAAAAGTGAAAAACAAATTTATTACAAGTGTCAAAATGGAGTTAAAAATTAGAAAAAAGATTTTTCCTTTTTAAATATTTGTGAACTTTGGCTTCTGATCAATAGTGCCATTTTTCAATAATTTGATTTATAATATTTTCTATTCAACAATCAAAATGACATAATTTCAATGATTATAAAAAATAATTATAAACATTTAAAAACTTTTGCTTCTCTAAAGATTTGTTTCAAACGTGATTTCATATCTCCAAACTATTTTTCTCATTTTTCTCAATTTTTCTATCAAACTTTGAATTTTTTAAAATATAATGTGATTATACAACTAAATATTAATTTTATTATAATCAAAACTGAAAAACATATTTTCTTACGAGTTTGAAAATGGATTTGAAAATTATCAATATTTCATAGTTTCTACGATTATAAAAAATAATTATAAACATTTAAAAACTTTTGCTTCTCTATAGATTTGTTTCAAACGTGTTTTCATATCCCCAAAATATTTTTCTAATTTTTTCTTAATTTTTCTATCAAACTTTAAATTTTTTCAAATATAATGTGTTTTATACTACTAAATATTCATTTTATCATAATCAAAACTGGAAAACATATTTTCTTACCAGTTTGAAAATGAAGTTGAAAATTAGGAAAAAGATTTTTCCTTCAAACATTTGTGAATTTCAGCTTCTAATCAATAGCACCATTTTTCAATGAATAAAATTTATAATATATTTTTTTTAACAATCATTATTGCATAGTTTAAACAATTATGAAAAATAATTATAAACGTTCAAAAATTTTTGCTTCTCTATAGATTTGTTTCAAACGTGTTTTCATATCTTTAAAATATTTTTCTAAATTTTTCCATCATACTTACATAGTTCCAATAATTATGAAAAATAATTATAAATATTTAAAAATTTTTGCTTCTCTATAGATTTGTTACAAACGTGTTTTCATATTCCCAAAATATTTTTCTAATTTTTTTAAATTTTTCTATGAAACTTTGAATGTCTTAAAATATAATGTGATTATACAACTAAATATTAATTTTATTATAATCAAAACTGAAAAACATATTTTCTTACGAGTTTGAAAATGGATTTGAAAATTAATGGATTTGAAAATTAGGAAAAAGATTTTTACTTTAAACATTCGTGAATTTCGGCTTCTAATCAATAGTACCATTTTTCAATAAATAAAGTTAATAATATCTTTTATTTAACAATCAATATTATATATTTTTAACGATTATAAAAAATAACCATTAACATTTAAAAGTTTTTGCTTCTCTATATAGATTTGTTTCAAACGTGTTTTCATATCCTCAAAATATTTTTCTCCTTTTTTTAAATTTTTCTATCAAACTTTCAATTTTTTTTAAATATAATGTGTTTTATACAACTAAATATCAATTGTATCATAATTAAAAATGAAAAAAATATTTTCTTATCAGTTTCAAATAACGAAGTTGAAAATCAGGAAAAAGATTTTTCCCTTAAATATTTGTAAATTTTGGCTTCTGATCAATAGTACCATTTTTCAATGAATAAAATTTATAATATATTTCATTTAACAATCAATATTGCATAGTTTCAATGATTAAAAAAAAATAATTATAAACATTTAAAAATTTTTGCTTCTCTATGGATTTGTTTTAAAAGTGTTTTCATGATTCCACAATATTTTTTTGAATTTTTCTCAATTTTTCTATCAAACTTTCAATTTTTTCAAATACAATGTGTTTTATACAACTAAATATCAATTGCATTATAATTAAAAATGAAAAACATATTCTCCTATGAGTTTTAAATAATGGATTTGAAAACTAGGAAAAAGATTTTTCTTTTAAACACTCGTGAATTTCGACTTCTAATCAATAGTACCATTTTTCAATAAATAAAATTCAATAAACAAATTTCTATTTCAATATAATAAAAAATTATATTATAACATATTGTATAATAAAATAATTTTCAAATTCAATGCATAAAATAATATCTTCACGAATTTCGAAAAATTTCTATCACCAAGTAAAGTTCATACTCGTAATTACGACTAGGAAAGGAATAAAAGTTCTTTACTACTGAACTTGAACAATGGTACACACAACAATGAAACTTCTGTACTTTCAAAGATACTGAATATTTAACTCGCAAAAAAAAATGATTTAGTCAAAAGATTAAGAATAGAGAAACGGAAATTACCGAAAAAGTTTCCCTCGATTTTCGTAAATAATAAACGATCTTGATTCGGAGTAATCGATTTCAAAACCAAGTTCATGTTTTACCTTTTACGTGTTCCGGGTGAAATCTGATGAGTTGGTTTAGAAAAGGAACAGCTTCAAGAGTTCGCTTTTCATCAGCGAGTAGCAATGCTAAATTGAAAAGCGCCGATCTAAAATCTTCCTTGAGAGCTACCGCGTTTCTAAACCATCTTTCCGCGCTTTTATTGTCGTTGTCGTCCATCGACAATGTCCCCAGATTGAAATGTATTCTTTCGTTGTTTGGATCCTACGAAATATAAGCGCCAATGCAATGCACGAAGAACCATACAAGAAAACCTTCCCAATTAATCGTTTAAAATTAAATTTCTAGAACAAAAACACGCATAGAAGAACAAAAACACGCATAGATAGATTCAAGATAGCTTGAAGTTCGTGATGTTTCAAGGTTTTGATATTCTGATATTAATATGAAAAACAATTAGAAATTAAATTTCAGAAAGGCCAAAAAACTCACCTTTCTCAAGAGCTTCAGAAGCCTTTCCTTCGCGATTTTTCTCCCAAGGCCCAATTCTTGAAGCAAAATCGCGGAGTTCAACAACGCAGCTTCGTGTTCTGGATCGAATTCCAGAGCTTTATCCAAATAGGCCAGAGCTTGCGAAGCTTTTCCTTGTTCCAAAAACACCACTCCCAGCTAAAAATGATAAAAAATGTGCTTACGAAAATTCAAAACATTTCTCACCTTGGAAACTCAACTCTTATTCAAACTTAAATAAAATAGTTAATATATTTTAGGTTGATAGAAAAGCTTACGTTGTAATATATATCAGGATTTGTGCTGTCGTAAAAAAGCGCTCGCTCGTAAACTTCTTGAGCTTCTTTGGTACGATTCAATTTTATCAGAACATCGCCACGATTGATGTACGCTTGCGTGTAATCCGCACGCATGCTGATTGCTTGTCTGTAGAGCATATCAGCTTCTTCCAATCTTGTCGCATTTTTCGCAATCAAATTCGCCAAATTGACAAACACATTTAAATGATTAGGTGCGATTCTAGCTTGATACGACTCCCCAGGTTTCGCTTTCGGCAAAAGGGATTTCGCCTGTAATTTGACGACATTGAAATATGCAATGATATTCATGAGTTGGTTCGGGATGATCCATAAACACCGACAGAGAAAGCCAAGTTATTCCCTAATCTGCATAGTCTATTTACAATGTCTCGTTTTCCAATACAAACTTGGCTACTTTATCATACTTGCATAGTCTACTATTACAATACAGAAACACGTGCCAAGTATTGAAAAACTCACCTTCAAATAAGCTTCCTCAGCCTCCTTGAACATCTTCAAATGATTGTACGTTCGACCTACATTAATATGAGCGCCAATATCGTCCCCTTGGACGTGAACAGCCATGTTAAAAAAATTCAAAGCTTCACTGAACCGACCCTGGTTTTCTAGTGCGTGCCCAACATTATTGTAAAGTTTTGCATTTCGGTTGTTGACCTTCAAGCCCGACATAAATATCGAGTATTCGTCAATCCAGTCATAATTTCTCATGAAAGTCTTTGCAGAGTGTGCGAGTAGCAGCAGTATTAAAAATATTACCGACAGTTTTTTAGAGCTGGAAAAAAATTTTCACGAATCAAACTTGAACTCGATTCGACGTGATGAAAATTTCTATTTGTTTTCAGCATAAGTTATTGACCATAAAAACTTTGAATTTTAAATGTACCTTTTTTCGAAGAGCAAACTCCAACCGTATCCAATCAACATACAAAAGCCCATTGAAGGGGCGTACAAGACTCGTTCAGCAATAACAAAACCCACCGGGAAGAACAAATTCGAGGCAGGTAGAAATGGAATGACCATCAAGGCTAAACTCTGTAGAAGAAATTGAAATTTTACGGGTGTATTGGTAAGATTTTTCGAACAATCCCATCGCGAAGGATTTTCGGATAAATTATCAGATAAAAATAAACCAAAAGAAGTATTCAAATATGAAAAAAATATCAAAATTACATCTGAATGAAGACAAAAATAAAAAAAACACAAATATTAAACTATGGAAACCGTCTTGATGAATGAATATTTACTAGGAATGTTCGGGATAGAGAATTTCACGGGTTGTTTCGGGAAATTTTACATGGGGTCGGGATGGATCCCGAGTTTTTTCAGGAAATCCAGAAAATGTCGAGAAGTACCAAAAATGACGGGAAATCCCGAAAAAATCGAGAAATCCCGAAAAATCTAGGTAATCTTGGAAAAATTCAGAAAATCTGAGTAATAACGAAAATTGTAAAAATCTTGAGAAGTTTGGGAATCTAAAGAATTCAGGAATTTCGATAAATCCTCAACCCTAGAAATTTCGGGATTGTAGAGAAAACTCAAAATGTCAAGAAATCCCGAAAAATTCGGTATTCTTTAAAAAATTCAGGAAACCCCGAAAAGTTCGAAAAATTGGAGCAATCACGAGAATTTCAAGAATCTTGAAAATTTCGAGAATCCTGAGAAGTTTGGGAATCTAAAGAATTCAGGAATTTCGAAAAATCTAGTAATTTCGATAACTCTTCAACTATAGAAGTTTTAGGATTGTAGAGAAATCTCGAACATGTCAGGAAATCCGGAAAAATTCGGTAATCTTTAAAAAATTCAGGAAACCACGAAAAGTTCGAAGAATTTGAGCAATCACGAGAATTCCAAGAATCCCGAAAATTTCGAGAATCCCGAGAAGTTTGGAAATTTAGAGAATTCAGGATTTCCGAAAAATCTAGTAATTTCACTAAATTCTCAACTATAGAAAGTTTAGGATTGAAAAAAAATCTCGAAATGTCGAAAAATCCCGAAAAATTAAAGAAACCTCGAAAAGTTCGGAAAATTTGAGCAATCACGAGAATTTCAATAATCCCGAAAATTTCGAAAATCCTGAAAAGTTTGGGAGTATAGAGAATTCAGGATTTCTAAAAAATTTAGTAATTTCGATAAATCCTCAACCCTAGAAATTTCGGGATTGTAGAGAAATCTCTAAAAGTCAGGAAATCCCGAAAAATTCATGTATCTGAAGTTTGAAACGTTTAAAATTAAACGAAAAAAATGAATTCGACTTCATGATTTCACATTATGGAAAATGTGCTGAATATTTTGTTGGGGAACGTAAAATTTGTAGTTGCAACTAAAAAGTGCCCGATAGCACTTAGAAGTTTTTTTTACTTCAAATGTTAAAGTTTTAATTTTTTTTCGTTTAATTTTAAACGTTTGGGACTTTAGGTACATAAAAATTCGGTAAACTTTAAAAAATTCAGGAAACCCCGAAAAGTTCGAAAAGTTTGAGCAATCATGAGAATTTCAAGAATCCAGAAAATTTCGAGAATCCTGAAAAGTTTGGGAATCTAAAGAATTCAAGAATTTCCAAAAATCTAGTAATTCTGATAACTCTTTAACTATAGAAATTTTGGGATTGTAGAGAAATCTCAAACATGTCGGGAAATTCCGAAAAATTCAAGAAACTCCGAAAAGTTCGGAAAATTTGAGCAATCACGAGAGTTTTAAAAATCCCGAAAATTTCGAGAATCCTGAATTGTTCGGGAATCTAGAGGATTCAGGATTCCCGAACAATCTAGTAATTCTGATAACTCTTCAACTATAGAAATTTTTGGATTGTAGAGAAATCTCGAAATGTCATGAAATCCCGAAAAATTCGGTTATCTTTAAAAAATTCAGGAAACCCCGAAAAGTTCGAAGAATTTGAGCAATCACAAGAATTTCAATAATCCTGAAAATTTCGAGAAGTTTCGGAATATAAAGAATGCAAGGTTTCCAAAAAATCTAGTGTTTTCGATAAATCCTTAACTCTAGAAATTTCGGGATTGTAGAGAAATCTCGAGAATGTCAGGAAATCCCGAAAATGTCGGGAAAGAGCATTTTTTGTCCCGAAGCATTTCCCGACGCATTTCTCGACGCATCGTGAACTCGGGATTCCCGAAAAGTCGGGATCCCGCACATCCCTAATAGTTACTGATTAGGAAAAAAAAACATCGAACAAATAATTCTGCCATTGCTCTGCAATGAATGCACCTGAAGTTCGAAACATTTAAAATCAAACAAAAAAAAAAAATACACCTGTACATAAAATCTTAATTTTTCGTCATGGAGCAAATTGCGTTTAATATATTTTTTTTGGGTACGATAAAATTTTTTACGCACTTCTAACCTCAAAGTTTTACATTTGGACGGGCTTTGAGACTAGAATTGCATAAAATACTGTATGTAACTTAGTGCAAGTGTCTCATTTTCTTCGCCAAATTCGACACTTGCACTACGTTACATAATGTACTATTTCTGACTTTCAGAAAAAATCTTTTTTGTTTTGTTTAATTTTAAACGTTCGTAACTTCAGGTACATTCTAATGATGGTTTCTTATCAAATTATTCCAAGTTTATAACTACCATGATGAGTATGACCGATGTTTGGCGACTTCGAGTTAGTATGGCAGTGAGGAGTAACCCAATAACGGTCGCGTAAGTCAACAATATGCCGAGATTCCGCATGTCTGTGAAAGTCTCGAGCAAAGGGATAGTTCCCATGCTGTAATCGCAGCACAAATCGACCGGAAGAAACAACAGTTGCAAATTCACGGCGACAAGGTAATTGTAAGTTAATTGCTTTGCTGGGGTTGAAGCTACAGCTGCTGGATTGTCAAATCTAAAATGTACATACACGCTGTTTGGGATAGAAAATA
This sequence comes from Platygaster orseoliae, assembly GCA_030522825.1. Lineage (NCBI taxonomy): Eukaryota > Metazoa > Arthropoda > Insecta > Hymenoptera > Platygastridae > Platygaster > Platygaster orseoliae. The sequence goes on from JAPYZL010145536.1 coordinate 27,513, forward strand.
GTGCAGCTTGAAAAAAAAAAACGTGACGATTTGTTTATTTTTCAATCCCTATTAAATTAAATTATCCCTAGCTCCATTCTAACCCAATTTCCGACTATGTCTTTCAAGTCTGTGTTGACATAACTTTATGCAAATACCTTGTAAATACAGGCAATTTAGAGCCCATCACATGGAGTCTTAGTACCAAAAGGCTGAAGGTCACGAAAATCAGCGCAGTGAGACGTTTCGTGCCTTCGCTCGACCATGAAGGGGGCATCTTTTTTCCATCAAATATTGATTTTATAGCTAATATTATATCCAAAGCTTTTACCTGAAATTCACATGGTAAAAATGGAAAAGTTTATGATAGTTTTATAAGTTCACAAATTCGGAGATACGATTTTCACTTACTCTTTGTATAACAAAAATTTCGTACAACACACACACCGCCGTCGCTGTGATCCCTTGTTCTTTACACAGCATGGCAGTGAATACAAAAAACATCGACATTATTAAAGGTTTCCAACCTGAAATAAATATCAGACTAATAAGATATTTTTGCCTCAAAAGACTATTTACATCAAAAGAGGGCCGTGGAATATGCAAAGTTTCGAGATCTACAAAGCCATTCCACTTCGTTATGTCGCCATTAGTAGTGTCCCTTCATGTACTATCATACTACTGATGCGCTTAATATCTCGAAATGAATCATCATCATACATGATTCGATGATTTACAACTCTCTCTGAACGTAATAGTTAATGATACATTCCACGGCCATCAAATTCTGTAACGAATTCTCAATTACCCGTGGATCTCTTGCTCCTGCCACATTTAGTATATGTAATTAGTGCAGCTAGGTAAAACAACGACGAGAGCGTCTCTGCTCTTCCAACCACTCCGGTGACCTAAATGAATAAACATGCCAGGTAAATAAATGAATAAATCACCCTAAACAAGTGCTTTGAAAAGCACCATGGGCCCAATTAAAATTTCAAGTGCGAAATTTCGAACCCACCGCCTCTGTGTGTATTGGATGAACGGCGAACAGAAGAGCTGACACGAAACTTGCCAAGTCGGGTAAAAAAAGTAGACACGTCCTGTAAAATTATATTGCGTTTTTTTTTCTGGCGATATTTGTTGTAAGTGAATTTTTCGATCTAAAAGTATACTCGTTATGACATAAAATTTAACAGGGAACAAGAATATTTTTCTTTTTTTAGTGGAAATTTTTTGACGGAATTTCTATAAAAATCAGATTTATTAAGGTGGTACAGATACTATAGCACACACCAATTTCGACTATATATAACAAATTAAAGGTAATTAATCGCAAAGATTTGTGGTGAAAAAAACATTTATTGCATGATTTGTATTAAAAATATGGATATAAGATTTGAGCTAGTGCACTTCAACCAAAATTGAAAATGTTTGATTCTATTCAATAGATAATGATTAGTTATAATTTTTTACGCTAAAATAATTAATTATGTCTATAAAAAAACTATTCGTGCGACAGTTTCTGGCTCAAGATATCACACATCACTAAAAATTGGCAATTCTTGATTAAATTCAAAAAATATAATTCTGTTATAAATTCCGAATCAATTTTATGAATAATGATAATTTATAATTTTTTACGCAAAAATTGGCGAAAAAATTGATTTTTTGAAAAATATGAATTTGTGTGCTATCTTGAGACTTAAGCTAACACACTTCAAGCGAAACGAAGAATTTTTGATTTCATGCAGTATTCGGAATTTTGAACAGAATTATTTTTTTTTTTTAATCAAGAATCGCCAATTTGTAGTTATGTTTATATAATTATTATATAAATATAGATATATTTATATTACATACATTATGCATGTATGTAATGATACATTATATAATCATATAAATATAGCTTATATAATTATAGTAGTTATAATTTTTATAAAAAACTGCGAAATTCTTATAAATTCCTTTTAAACAAAATGTTTTTTTTTGAGACTTTATAAAAACTTTTTGAATAAATTTTTTCTCATGAAAAGCAATGAAACTTTTACAAAAAATTTCAAATTTTTTGTAAGATAATATTCGAGCACTGTTCTTTTCTTATAAACTGTAGAATTTTTATAAGAAATTTTACAATCTTATAAAAAATCGTAAACTTTTATAAGAAATGTGATTCCAATATGAAATTACCACGAACAAATGTCGATGAAAACACAAAAAACTGAAAAAAATTAATTAGTACGCTCATGCTCGCTAGGTGACTACACAAAATTTTTTCTCAAATGCGAATTATTGTGGAAATTTCTTCGATATGGGCGGAACCCATATTTAAGGGATAGTGACATTGAAAACGAAGAAAAAAGGAAACTCTGAAAAAATATTCATCAACCGAAATTACAAAATACAAGCAACCTGAAAAATTGTAAAAGGAATTTTTATAAAAAAATTATAAATACCTTAATTTCTCAAGAGCCAAATATTTTTATATGAATTTCTACAAAAAAAAAGTTTATAAGAAAAATTTTTTATAAACATTTCTACACGAATTACAATGTTATGAGAAAAACTTTTCTGATAAGGTTTTTATAAGGTCACCATATAAGAAACAATTTTTTATAAGAATTTTATAAGGTTGACTTTTCTCTTAATTAGTTATTATTTGTTAAATTAGTTATTCTCTATCATTTTACATTAGTTTTTAAAAGGTTCAGTTTGATGCTGAAAAAACCAAGTTTTTTTACATCAGTTTTCATAACTTTTTTCCATAAATTTATCGAAACTGCATCATATTCCACCACACAAACATTATTCAAAGTACATCATTTTTCATCATAAAAATAAGAGACAAAAACGTGATGTAAATCGATGAAAACTAATCCAGTTCAAAATATACATCAGATTTCATCATTTTTTTTCAGCAGGGCGTGTTTCTTTGTCGAAAACCTTATTGCTATAATGCATTTTTACGAAGACGACGTTTTTTGTCGATGCAATCAGGTCGCAATCGGGTTGAAACGACTCGAGGTTAGCCTTGATGTGACTTGAAAGCGACCTTCGACCCAAGCGCGACTTGAAAGCGATGTTAGATGGGATCACGAGAAAGTGTTTACCTGAAGTACAAAAGGCATACTCCAACGTGTAAAAGAACGTTGAATAAATGATATCCAGCCGGGTCCAGTTGGTGCAAGAAATAATTCAGACGAAAAGTCAAAACGCAGAGAGGCCTGTATGATTTGTGCGAATGTTCCTGAAATTTTCAAAGTACAACATTTTCTTTTTTTTAATAAAAAAATTCTATCATATTCTTCCATTTTCTGGAAACTCGGAAATAAAAAAAGTTCCCTAATTATAAAATATTCTTCTCGACTGCTCAATTTATGTTTAAAAATTAAAGCGTTAAGTGCGGCTTCGAAAATCGATTTAATACTTACAAATAATCGTTCGGTGTGATAAATATACATTTGGCGCGTTCAAAAACTGTTGAATATTATTAAATAAACTCATATTATAAAACCCATTTAACGACTTGAGGAAACAAAATAAAAAGTCCTTTTTTTTTATTGAATGATAAATTTAAATGTAACGAATAAAAGTGTTAAATTGACATTTTGCTTACTTTATAAAAATTTTGATGAAACTTTGTTTTTCTGGATTTCATTTAAAAAAAAGCACAATATTATAAAAACGTCATTAAAAACTAATCAGACAAAACTCTAGACAAACGTTCATGTAAAGCAATGAAATTCAAATATCGATCAGAACTGTAACAAACCGACCAAAACATAATGTGTAGTCTAGACCGTGTCTAGACATATTGAAAAACACTTTAATAGAATCGAAGCATTACTGAAAAAGTAGATCAATTAAATTCGAACACAGATAGGAACAATAACACACTGACCGGAATATTAAATTGTTTATTTATAAAAGATATTCGTTTCTTATAGCCTAATTTCAGTATATATCTATTATTTGAATTTACAGGCCACACTGAGAGAACGATTTAATGATAGTTAATAAATATTTATTTGGATATGATCAAATAAATATTGTTTTGTCTCAAAAAAATACACGTTCCATGAAATAAAATTTGTTAACTGTTAAC
>JAPYZL010145542.1:0-24035 GCA_030522825.1 Platygaster orseoliae
TTTATAAATATGAGATGCCCAGGACATTTTGAATTTCCGCGTCACAAGGGCACCTTCAGTATATTGGTACGATACTGATCCTCAGAATCACAGAAATCCGAATAAGTGAAAAACTAAATGCTCCCGCTGGGTTTTTTTGCTGTAATTGTCGGGATTTACAAGTTAAATGAAAAGTGCAACACAAAAAAACGTTACAAAAGTTAAAATACGGAAAATAGCGTTCTTGCCAACCAAGTTCAACCATGTTCAACCAAATATGGTTGAACATGTTGAACACGTTCCGCCAGGGTACCGAAAACCATTTATCACTTATTCAGAGACAGCTGGAGACAGCGAAGATGAAAAATTTTTAGACTCGCTGTATGAAGAAGTCATTAGGCAGTCATTAAGTACTCCTCTTTTATCTGGGTTGGGTTCCTTTATCTTTTTGTCAACATGTCTGAACATGTCCGCAAGTTTCTGATGACAGCCGGAAGAAATGACAAATTTTTTATTAAAAAAATTTTTCTCTAGAAATTCATATAAAAAATGTGTTTTTTAAGAACTTTCTGTATTTTTCATTTTTTTAATGACAATTTCTTTTACAATGTTTCAGATTATTTTCATTTCTTAATTTTTCGTTTCCTTTATTATTGTTTTTAAAGATAACATTGTTTTCTAAAAAATTTCTTATTTTTTAAAAGATTGGATAATTTCTTATAACAATTCCACATTTGAAATTTCTCATAAAAGTGTCACTGGTTTTTATTAAAATTTAATAAAATACTTACCTTATCCTAAAAACAAAAATAAACTATCTTATATAAATAATTATCATTCTCCTACAGCATAAAAATAATTCAGCCAGCAGCATGGTAATTTTCCAAAAAACTTATCTCACTAATACTACCGAAAAAGGTAAAAAAACTAATAGGCAGAGAAAACACTCAGACTTCATGTTCAGTTAGCTATATCTTTAATAAAACATATTTGAATCAGGATAATGTTATTTAAAAAAAGTCAGCATTTATTGTAGGAAGCTAATCCACCATTCTGATGATGAACAATATAAAAATTCTTTGATAAAGATCTATATTACAAAAATAGTACGCACAATACTGTGAAATACTCGAAACGTCCAACTTTTACATCAGTCAAGCCAATTAAATCAATTTTTCCCTCGTTCGGTGTACAATATTCCATAATTACACTCGTGTAATTTAGTCTTTCTATACAATCGATCACATCCTTCGGATGATGTTTTTTTTTAAATCTAATGTCTATTTGCGTTTCAGTGTAATTCTGATTCAAGGGGACCTAAAGCGAACGAAAAGTTGACTCAAAGTTCAAAAAATTTTCTACGATAAAGCAACTCCAAGATGCCTCAAATTCACTCTTTTACCTTTTGTGTCGTCGAGTTCACTTCAAGTCCACTTTTGCTCACTTAATCGCAAATAGACACTTTCGCAAAAATATGTTTCGTACCATAAAACTGAAGTGTTGCGGCGAATAAAAGAGCTGAAGCAGAATTGCCTTATTGTTATTAAAATAAATAACGCAAAACACATGGAAGTACAAATTTATGAATTACAGGACGCGGCTTAAGGTCAATGGCTGTACAAAAATGGTAATTGCAACGTCCTTTCGGTATCAAAATTTCTATGGTCGCTATGATTTACCCCCCCCCCCCCAGCCCCTTGCAACCTTTTTTTTCATTCTTCCTCTTTCTTTTTTTTAGAAAATTAAGGCACACCCCATGCTCTTTGTCAGCTGATTTTGCGTTTCTTGATACTGTATAAATAATAAACAAGTCCACAGGCTTGATTGCACGCAGAGAAAATATTTTGTTTATTATGCTAAGCATTTTATTGCCTGAGTGATTGTAAAAAACAGGATTACGGTTTTTTGCGGTAACAGAAATCCCTATCAGAAAAAGTAGCTGTGATTTTTATAAAAAATCGCCAAATCTTTATACACAACTCCGTTTTTATAAATCGATTTTATAAAAACTTTACAAAAAATTTTGATTCTTATAAAAACAGTTTTATGAAAAATTTCGATTTTTATAAAAACAGTTTTATAAAATTTTCGATTTTTATAAAAACATTTTTTTTTTTAATTTTGATTTTTTTTTTAACAGTTTTTTTTAAATTTCGATTTTTATGAAAACAGTTTCATAAAAAATTTCGATTTGTATAAAAACAGTGTGATAAAGAATTTTATTTTTATAAAACAAAGTTTATGAAGTTTCGTACTTTATAAACAATTTTATAAAAGTTTTATAAAAATAAATTTTTTTATAAATCTGTTTTTATAAAAATTGATATTGTTTAATAAAAACAGTTTTATAAAATTGGCATTTTTTAATAAAGTTTTTATAAAAATCACAGTTACTAAGGATGAAAGTCAGTTCAATAATAAAACATTAAAAATTTTAATTTAATAAAAAAAGATTTAAAATTTTATTCTGCGTTCAGTGTAAATATTGGGGTTTTTTATATAACTGATTTCTAACGTTTGTGAATTTATACTTTTTCTGTTTCAATTCCAACTTAATTTGTAGCTCAATTTTCGAGGTATTAAAAAATAAAAGTTTCGATTTAGTTGAAGAATTTACATTTTTGATAAATATTCGATTATAAATTTAAATTATTTTAGAGACCTTGAAAATAAATAACCTTCAGTTCTTTAATGTGTATTTGCAAGATTTTGCATTGTTTAATTTTTTTTCCAGTATTTTTTTTACTGCATTCAAAAATTATAACTCGAGACTTTTCGAACAAAAAGTTTTTAAATTTACAAGTTTTCGGATTTAAAATGCCTGTGAATCTAAATTTCCAGATTTTTTTCAAAATCCTCAATTTGAATATCTTTATTTAATATAGTAATAATTATATAATACTTCCAATCTACAATATTTAATTTTCAACCTTAAAAATTTTGCATTTCTTCAATTTTAAGGTACGGAAGTTTTTAATTGAAATGTTTCAATTTCCTTTTTAAAAACTTCGATGTTTCAGAATCCGAAATTTCAAAAAATTTGAAAATTCAAATTTCTTCATTGATTCTATTAAAATAATGCAAAATTTGAGTTTTTAAATTTAAGTGTTTCAATTTCTTTTTAAAAACTTCAATGTGTCAGAATCCAAAATTTCAACAAATTTGAAAATTTTAATTTCTTTATTGATTTTATTATAATAATGCAAAATTTTTATTTTTAAATTTAAGTGTTTCAATTCCCTTTTCAAAAACTTCAATGTGCCAGAATCCAAAATTTCAACAAATTTGAAATTTTCAATATCTTTCTTCTATTAAAATAATAAAAAATTTGAATCTTTTATTTAGGTGTTTCAATTTCCTTTTCAAAAACTTCGATGTATCGGAATCCAAAATTTCAACAAATTAGACATTTTTTATTTCTTTATTAATTCTATTAGAATAATGAAAAATATGAATTTTTTATTTAAGTGTTTCAATTTCCTTTTCAAAAACTTCAATGTGTCAGAATCTGAAATTTCAACAAATTTGAAATTTGCAATCTCTTTATTGATTTTATTAGAATAATGAAAAATTTGAATTTTTTAATTTAAGTGTTTCAATCTCCTTTTCAAAAACTTCAATGTATCACAATCCAAAATTTCAACAAATTTGAAAATTTCAATTTCTTCATTGATTCCAATAAAATAATGCAAAATTTGAAAAACCAAACAAAAAAAACGTGCATTCGATAAAAAAGTTAAATCGTTTTCCAATAAAAATGTACAGTTACTGAAGACTATTTCTTCAGTATTTTCAGATTTCCGAACAATGATTAAAAACTCCAATTTCCAAACGTTTTGCTAAAAAATTAACAAAGTAAGTTTCTGAATGGACAGTTCTAAAATCAAGAAAATTTTTGATTCGAATTGATATCAATGTAAAAACTTACATAATATTTATGCAGTCATTTGTATTACAATATATAATATTTTATGAAATTTTCACTGTATCAAAAAATTTCCTGGGAATTTCACTTTAACTCAAAAGAAACCGTAATGCAGTTTTTCGAAATTCATGATCGTGACCCAAAAACACCAAGTTCATCCAGCAAAACATCTTCATTTCTATGCGAAAATTTGAATAAAACTTTCTGTGAGCGGTTTTTGCTAAAAATTAAAAAAAAATAATATATTATGAACTTATTGCTGTAGACATCTTGAATTTAGAAAAATATCTATCATAAATTGAAAATTTTATGCATCGTCCAAAATATAGATTTTAGTTTAATTGTACATTTTTATTCGAGTCAATTATAAATATTCAATAAATTTTGTATTTTTCAATTGAGTATTCATCATTTTTACTACCAAAAGTTCTAAAAATGTTCCACCATTGAACTCGAAAACAAAAACTTTTGAGGGGTAGAAAAAAATATCCCAACTCAATAATATTGGAATCCAAAAACTCTATTTTCATAAAAATCCGCAGTTGTAAAGTTTCACTCAAAATTTATCAATTCAACGAAACATTAAAATGAAACTCGTTTCACCCGACAAAACTTTTCTCCGAATACGTATATTCTTAATGAATCGAAGCGTTTGTAATAGATCCAAGTTCTTAATGTCGATAATATCTCTTCTGTACATAATCCTATGTCGCCCCGACGATTTATCTAGAATGGATAATTGTATTTCATAATGATATTAATGACAGTAGCGTTTAATAAGAGAATTAATAACAAGGTATTGGGTAATTGAGATGCATAGGGGGTATGAAACAGTAGGCCCTTCTCCGCTCCTTTTAACATTGGAAGTTTTACGAGTTAAGCGATCTTACGGTATGCTACAGACTTTCTCTGCTCCTTGAAACAAAAATTTCCCATTTTCATTCTGGAAGCTTGCAAAATTACCTTTTACCTCTTACACGTACAAAAAGAGCTCTTTCTCAGAGAAAAGAATTTGTTCGTTCGATAAAATAATCATTTTGTAAGTTAAATCTTCAAAATATTAGAGATTCCAAATTTTCCACCAGTTCAAATAAATTTTTCTCGAAAAATCAAGGAAACTTTTCTCCGAGTTTGAGGCCACACTTTCTCACACATTCACTCTTTCCAAAACGAATACCTCTCGTTTTCATATTTTAAATAACTAATGTTAATTTTCCGGGAAATACTATTAAATAATTTCACGCCATACAATGTACACCATATTGCATTTAGCCATCGACGCCCCATTTAATTTCGTCGAAAATATTGTGAACGACCATCATTTTCGTTTCGCAAAATACCTAAATCGACGACGACGGCTTACGAATTCATATTTACAAGTTTTGTTTTCTTTCAGCAGTCAGACCATAGTATCCTGACGTTGCACTCGGAAAAATGTTTTGTCCAATCAACGTAATCACGATTTTGCCTGCACTTTCGAGTTGACTCGATGTAAAAATCGCTTGTTGAATCAACAAAAAATTTTCCCAAGTGCGTAATCTCTACCTGCTATCTAGGTAATGTTTACGGATAAAAAAATACTAATATATCGCATTGTCGTTGCACGGGCAGTGTTTGTCAAGTTTTTTCTTGTCTTGTTTTCATTTGTCCAGCGATAAGGCACCAACTTTTGGGATCCTGAGATTCAACCCGCGTGCTTCGACAAGTTTAGAGGCATATCTGGGAAAAAATGATTTATTATAGAATTATCTCGCTTGGTGAAGAAAATTCAAAGTATCAATACGATAAATCCTTTATTTGAAAATTATTAAGCTTTCAGCGCCAAACATCGCAACCTTTTCAAAATATTTCTAATAATGTAATTAGGAATTCAAAAAATTTTCCTTTTTTTACTTCAAAACTTTATGTAACAATAATTATGTTTCAACTCATGAACAAATTCACATATCTTCTGAAAATACAAAACAAAGTGCACCCCTTTTTTTTCTCTTCTTCAATACAACACTATTAAGGTAACAAGATGTTACTCAGTCCCAATTCAGTGATTATACTGATAATATAATCACAATAGGAAACTTGACGAAAAAATTCTGTTATATACATCTGTTAGATAACTGAAAAAAAATTGACACGTATTTTTTCATTTATTAATTGATCGAGAACTGAAGGAGATACAGAGGTTTGAAAAATCTAGAGTGGGGGTGTGACGTCAAGATCCATATAAATTTCTAATGTTTTCATATGGGCGGTGACGTCACATCATTTTTTTAAAACCTCTGAAACTCCATCAATTTTCAGTCTATCAAAAAAAGGAAAAATACTTGTTCATTTTTTTTAATTCTTTAGTTTACATCTAACGTGGATTCATAAACTTTTTTCGAATCAAGTTCCCTATTCTAATAATATAAAAACACAAAACTCAATGATTTTTTTAATTGTAATGAGAGATGATTAGAACATTTTTATTTATTTCCATTTATTCCTGTTATGAAATGAAAAACAAAAAATTCGAAACATGAAAGTATAAAAAGCAATTGCAAAACAGTTTAGTATTTATATAAATACCATTTTGAAAAATCAGTAAGAAATTCGAAGAATGAAAAATTGGATAAGTTGACAAACAAAAAGTTCAAGAATATTAAGAAACTTTGTAAAGCAATTAATGATTACTGTAACTTTCCCACATAATTTAATTGATGTAAGGATTGTTTGTATGATTGGAATATATGTTATACATTTTTTTAAAATTATTTATCACTTGAAATGATATGTATTTTTCATCAGGAAGAAAATAATCAAGATATGAAATCAAAAGTGAATGAATATTCAATTGATAAATTTTTTGAAATTTCGAAATACAAAAATTAGAAAAATTCTATTTTTATGATTGAAGACTTTCAAATTTAACAATATTTTTTACCGTAACAGAACTTGAAAATAATTCATACAAATAATAATACTTATTATAAGAAATTAAGACATTCTGAATGATTTGCAGATCACGAACTTGAAAATTAATAACACATTTTCAAACAACGAAATAATTTTCGACAGAAGCTTTCTGAATTTTGTTTTTAAATGATTGTCGATGAACTTTTTGAGAAAGATTTATATGATTTTAAACATAAACTTAAATTTATGTAAGGATCGTTTATACTACTGGAATATATATTATAAATTCCGATGTATTTTTAATTATGAAAAAGATAATCGAGACATATTAAATTGAAAGTTAATGAAAATTTGACCATTAAAGTCATCAAAATTGTAAAATACAAAAAAAAAATCGTTCTTAGGAATTCTCGTACCATTCTTTATTATCATATCATGGCATTTGCAGTAGAGCCAACTTTTATGCGGTAAATATTTGAATGTGCAAATCAAAAACAAAGAAAATGTGTTACAAACAAATATTATAAAGTAATATTTAAGATTTTTTTTGTATCAAAATAGACGGAATCGGTTACAAAACAGTTCATTGTTGTAAAAAAAACGGTAAAACAAAGGTTTAAAAGTTAACATGAAATAAAATTCCAGAATAAAAAATTAAGTGATTTGTTTATTTATTAATAATGACATAGTTAATAATTGTGAGGTAAAATAAGATACTTATATATTCAGAGTATTCGTTAATCATATAAATGAAAAAAGTCATTAAAAAACCATTTTTATGAAATATTAACATTAACTTGTTTTATACTTTCAGTAGGTTTAAATCGTTGTTGAAGATTGTTATTCGCAGTTATTTGAGATCAAAACGATCAAAACATTGCACGCCTGTGTGTAGTAGAGACCCTGTAAGAAGAGAGAATTGGGGTGGAAAATGGCCGCCAGTGAGAACGAGACAGAGAAATCGTGAGAGAGTGTTAGTATGCATGAATTGTCAGTGCCTTATTCTCACTTAAGCTGTTAAACTTTTTTTTCTAAATGTCTACTTCAATTTTTTAAATTTAGGTTTGAACATTTCCATTTTTTTTTTTAATGTAAATTTTGAATTAAAGATCAAATTATATAATTAACTTGAAAATTTGATCCTTAAAATTTAAGTCATCGTTGTTTATTTGATTCTCAAAGTATTCAAATATAATGGCTAAAACATTGAATTTATATCTTTTGATTATAAATTCAAAACAAAGTTTCAAACCGTTTGGAGGTAAGTTGATATTTTTCATTATATTCTTTAATTTATGTTAGTGATTTTAAAATCAAGAATGAAGAAAATTAGGATTTGGACTTTCATTTTTAATTTATTTAATTTACATATATTTAAATAAAATAATTAATGAATAGCTGATGAATAATAATATAAATAAAATAACTCAATATAATTCACATATAAGTCTAAAAATTATAATAATGCATTTGTTCGTGTATTATTCTTCATAATAGCTCAAATTTAGTATGAAAACAATCTTATTTTTCAATGTTACCTGTACATAATTTTAAACTGAATTTTCAACATTTGAATTAACGCGCTAAAAGCAAGGGCTCTGACTGGAGCCGCCATTTTCCAGCCCCGATTTAAGTCTACCAATGAGAGTTATACTTTATAACGGCCAGTCTCTCTTCTTACAGGGTCTCTAGTGTGTAGCATTACACCTACGCGCGTTTTTGACAGTATTAGTGCGCTATTGTGATTGAACACTGCACTGCTCTAACAAATATGGCCGACGTTCAAAGTTTTACCCCCACATCTGGCCCATTACCAATCCAGTTATAACTGAGATTAGTGATGATGCCCACATTTTTCATCGCATGTGCAAGAATTTTTCAATGTATGAAAAAGTCTATTGACGCACTCAATATGCACAAGTTTCTGTCATTAATGTTTCAATGTATTCATAATTTGTATTGTATTTTCAGAAGATATTATGTGGATTTGTTTATAAGTTGAAACATGATTATTGTTGTATAAAGTTTTGAAGTAAAAAAAGAGAAAAGATTTTGAGAAGTGTGCAATGTTTGTTTTGGCACCGAAAGCCTAATAACTTTCAAATAAAGGATTTAAAAAACGATTTATAACCAGCTTCACTCACATCAGAAATTTTTCATTTTTCATTGAATTTTTCAAAAAATGACAATCAAGCAATAAATGTCATCAGTGCCGGATTTAAATACACGGGGCCCTTAGTATTATTTTGTTGCAAACTTTTTATTTCATACTTTTGAAGTATATGCAGTTAGAAATATGCTAAACGTTATTTCTACAATATGAATGACATTTACTAGAATAGTTAAAACACACAAAAATAATTTTCTACATCTTTTATTCACAGCCAAACATTATTGCAACTTCATATAAAAATGACTGTAGGATACAATAAAATCATTGTAAATTGCATATAATTTCTTTGAAAATCATCATAAAATAAGTTTGACCATAAATCTATATTTTACGGCCCTTAATACATGCAAACTCTTAAATTATTTTATCAAAATCCAAGGCTTAAGTCATTGCAAGTTTTTTGGATTCTAGTTCATACGGAGCACGTGTTTTTTTGGATTCTCTATCTTTGCGGGGCCCTAGGCATTTGCCCATTTTGTCTATATATAAATCCGGCATTGCCTGTGGCCCTTGGTAGTATTTTGTTGCAAACTTTTTATTTCATACTTCTGAAGTATATGCAGTTAGAAATATGCTAAACATTATTTCTACAATATAAATGACATTTACTATAATAGTTTATACACATAAAAATAATTTTCGAAAATTTTTTTTTCACAGCCAAACATTATTGCAATTTCATATAAAAATCACTGTAGAATACAATAAAATCGTTCTAAATTGCTTATAATTTCTTTGTAAATCAGGATAAAATAAGTTAGACCATAAATTAACTTATAGTTTTTTATAGCCCTTAATACATGTAAACTCTTCAATAATTTTATCAGATTCCAAGGCTCGAATAATTGCAAGTTTTACAGATTCTCGTTCATACGTATTTTGTATTTTTTCGGGTGCTATTTTGCCTATATATAAATCCAGCACTGAATGTCATTTAAAATTCTTACCTGAAGGAGGTGTTAACGTTTGTTCCCTATAGTCTTTGTAGTGATGAATGGGTGAAGTTGAGGGATGAGGGGGCGGGGGTGCGTACAACGGCAGTGGCGCGGGATAGTGTATGGGCGTCGAGTAGTGCATCCAGAGCGGCGCCCGGTACGGTCCCGGGGGCAGCATTTGAAGGCCATAAAGCGGATGGTGCATGGCGACATTGTTGGCGCCGCCTACGTAGGGCTCAACTCGAGCCCTAGGGTACGAAGAGTGGTTCGACGAGTATTTGACGGGTTGTTTATCCTCGGGCTTGAGCAAGTTCCTGAGGAAGCCGGGTTCGCCGCTGGGCTTATCCTCGCCGAGGATGCTCGTGATGCTGTAGGACGATAGCTGCTGCTTTTGGGATGGCGAGGGGGCACCACCGGTGGTGACCGGCTGGGGAGTGGCGCGCCTTTTTGACGCTTGGTCCTCCAGGGTGACCCTTTCTAGCTCCCTCAGTATACGCTTTCGCGGTGACACCACCGTGGGGTCGAGGCGCGAAAGCTTGTCAATGATGAGGCTCAGGGTTTTGCCGATTGGCACCCCGTTGGACCTGCGATTGACCCGAACACATTTTATTGGTTGTCTTTCAGGATTGGTCAATTTTATTCATTTTACGTTCACCAGTTACAAAAAACAGTCTTATTTATGAAAAAAAGAGGTGAAGGAATAAGAGATGGATAATTTTTTCTATCGAAATCGAAATTCGTTGAGAAAGTATTGGTTTTAGAGATGTTGAATTACCGGTAATTTATTTTTTGGTAATGTGACGCAAAAATTACCGTTAAATTACTGTAAATTACAGTATTATTTGTATTATGTACAGCATTATTTATTTCTTGAACCTCTAAAACGTCTAGTAAACATTTCTATATTGAAAGCGTTTGGAGTTTCCTTTATTTTACAATTCTCTATTCTAAAATCCGTTTGAATTTTTAAAATTTGTATTAAATTCAATCTAAATTTATTTATTTTATTTATTGATTTTTTTTCCTTTTTTATATTTTTTTAAATATTTTGTTAGGTATTTATTTTACATTTTATTTTTTTTTTATATATTTAATTTTTTTATATTTTTATTTTATTGTTCATTATTGATAATTTATTTATAATGTATTTAAATTTCATTTTTTTATTCTTTTAAAATTATATACTTCGAAATTCATCAAAAATCCTGAGTTTACATACCTGCGGCATGGTGGTTTCGGGGCAGTACCTGTTGCAACCCGTTGTTCTGGAGAAGGAAGAACAGGGTTCGAGTCCAAGGTTTGCCTCCACTTCCGGGCCAGGAATCGAGGGTTTGCACGCTGCCGCTGCTTTGGGTTCCTGTAAAAAAAGAAGTCGTACTCCTTGGAGAGGCTGCGCTTGGGGTTGGCTTGCTTCCAGCAGTGGTCGCGTTGCCATGGACTCGACTGGATCGACGAGTTGTCATCAGACACTGAAATACGAATGGTTTCATTTAAAAATTTCGATTCACTGACAATGCGATGAATCCAAAGGCGTAACCAGGATTATTAAGGAGTGGTGGGCAAAATATTTTCGTCATCGACCGAATCACAAAACAATATCATTTATTTATGTCTTATTATAATGATAAGAATTTAATAAATCGAATTCGAATTCAATATAAGAAATTGCATTGTCAATTAAAAAAAAATACCTAAATACATGAAAATTCTATAAGAATCTGAAAACTTTGAAACTTGGAAATCAAGCTGTAAAAAATTAAGACAGAAATTCATAAAAATACCAGAGAATCTTTCGTCATACGATTTCTAAAACATACTAAAAGTTATTGAATTCTATAAAAAAATTGTATTTCTGAACAATCTGCACAAAAGGCAATGTATAAAAATACTAGAAAACGATACAAAATCTTACAAATACTGAAATAAAAAGAAAATTCAAGGGATACATGAAAAATACTTATAATTAACGTACACCTGATTATCCTCAAAATCTATGAAATTATCGAAAATCTATCGATATTTGCATTTTAGAGCATATAATTTATAGAATTAATTTATAAATATCAACGAAAATACCAAAAATCTGAAATACACTAAAAAAATCCTTTTGATTTTCATAAATAGAAAAAAATGTAAGAAATACTGTAAAATCTTTTCATACATAAAAACTATATTGAAAAAATTTTCTTAACAATATTATTTCACGAAAAATAGTCGAAAGTGATAATGATAAAAAAATAATTCATAAAATAACAACACTAATTTAAAAAATCAGTAGAATTCAAAACAAGTCCAGCATTTTTAGTTTTAGTAACTCAAAATAATTATGATTATAAATTAGGAATATTCAAAATTAAAAACTTAAAATTAAAGTAGACCTGATTATCCTGAAAATGTATGAAATTATCAAAAATATATAGATATGTGCATTCTAGAACATATAATTTTTAGAATTGATTTATAAATATCTACGAAAATACTAGAAATCTAAAAAACACTTAAAAATCCTTTTGATTTTCGTAAATAGACAAAAATGTAAGTGTAAAATCTTTTCATGCTCAAAAACTATATGAAGAAAATTTTCTTAACAATATTATTTCACTAAAAATAGACAAAAGTGATAATGATAAAAAAATAATTCATAAAAATAACAATACTAATTAAAAAAATTAGTGAAGTTTAGAACAAGTCTAGAATTTTTAGTTTTTTTAACTCAAGATAATAATCATTATTACTTGAGAAGGATTTTTTCCAAATCGAAATTATATTCATAAATGTTTGACTATACAATACAACTCAACATTTTAAAAACACTAAAAATGTTAAATGTTGCTAACAATGATTAGTAATAAATAATATAGCCAACAAGAAAATTTCAACACTATAGCACATTAAATACTTGAAATCTGTGTACTATGATTTTCTCAAAAATCTTTATTAAAAGGTTGATGTATAAGAATCCAAAACAAAATCATAAAATCTGTCAGGTTGTCAAAAAAACTAAAAGTATGAGAAAAAAAAGTTCTCGACTCGTCTAATTGAAAATCACAAAAATTGAATTTCATAACATTTAATATAAACATGAAAAAATATACAACTTTTGACTCGAAAAAAATTGGAAAATCGTACTCTCGTAACCACATATTCAAGGATTAAAAATTAGAAAACTCTGAAGCACATACATGTAAATATTTTTTTTCGAAAAACTCCCCCCGGGAATTTTTTCTGCCTAGGCCTCTAACTGGAGGAGTAAAAATTTTTGATTCATGAACATTTATGTACATGATGTTTCAAACGTTTAGGGGGCGGGGGGAGGGATAAGCAGATTCATAAAATCGATTTTCTTTTTTTACGTTTTCTTAAAGTTTAATTCAATTTCAAATCAATTGATGATTCAGTGTAAGTCACAAAAAAAATTTTTTTTCTCATTTTTAGAGTAATAAACAAATTATAAACGAGTTTTTCTGAAAACCAATTTTTTGAGTCTGTGAACACGATCCCTTTTCAAACTTGGAACATACTTTCATGGTATAAAATGCCTCCCCCATACGTTTTTGAAAATTTTCAATTTTCATATTTAAGTAATTTTCACTTCAAAAATGGCGGAAAATTTAGCGAAAAATCACGTTTTTTGCTTCAATAAACCACGAATTGTTAAAAAACGAAAATAATAACTTTCTAACGACCGAGGGGGGAGAATTAACTCTTACTTTAAGTAAACTGATCAACTTTTCTGATTTCCGATATATTTACGCCGAGTTATCGTGTTCACCGTACAACGTGTTTTCAAAAAGATGTTTTGGGAAACACTCTGTCACCGGCTTATTTTTCAATATTTAATTACAAAAATTTAACAAAATATTCTCTAGATGATGCTTTATAATTTAAAAAAAGTTTGAATAATGTTTAAGTTATCCCTTACCCCCCCCCCATCCCCCCTTGAGAAATAAACGAAAATGATCAAAAGTTCGTTTTCCAGCTCCAACTAAAATTGAAGTAAAAATGAGTAGGACATGTTCTATAATATTTATTTAATTTTAAGAATTATTTAGTACTTTACCCACGGAAAGTGATAGGAACAATTTTTTCATGATTTCCGGTCATTTTCACGCATCTGCTGTCACGAATGGTCATTTTCACGAACGCCGTTTTCACAAAAGCCATGTTCACGAAAATTTTTTTTGCACAAGTAAAAAAAACACTAATCTTTTTATAGTTTAGTAAATTCATTTTGAAAAAGTATAATTTTGGTATATTTATTTTTAAAAAATGTATGTAAAAGTTGAAAAAAGAATATTTGAATTAATTAATGAAATAATGAAAAATGTAAAAATTAGTTACTTTTTATTAATTATTGAAATAATTCATAATAATTCAAAATTGAATAATAATTTTCGTTAAAGTGGCTGTTCGTCAAAAACAGTGTTTGTGAAAAAGGCGTTCATGAAATCAGCTTTCGTGAAAGCGGATTCGCGAAAATGGGCGGGTATCTTTTTTTCCATGTCGTTTATTTTTAAACGTCTGGAACTTGAGGAACATGAACATGTAGGGGAACAGTTTTTGGTATTTATTATCCAAAAACCCAGTAAACGAATTTAAAAAAATTCCAGTTTCTTTTCACTCATTAAAATTGCCTCAACAATATCAAATTCAGAATAATCAAGAAAAAACTAGATTCCTCCTATTGATTTTAAGCAGACTGAATTGATGAAGAATCATGTTTTTTTTTGTTTTCTGTTTCACCACAGATTTGGTGCTAGGCAGTATTATTTATAACGCAAAGGTCCTCACCAGAAAGCGAGGTCGAGCTCTCCTGGCGGCTAGGTATGGAGCTGGCAGGTGGCCAGAAGGTTTTCTTGGGTACCGAGAACCACGTGGTCCTTTCTCCGTCGCGTCGGTGCGACAGCTCCAGGATGAACTTGCCATCCTTGAAGAACTTCAACCTTCCGCCGGCGACAGTGGCATGTGGAGACAAAACGTTGTCGGCGTCGACGCAGCGCACAACCTCCTGGTGATGGTGGTGGTGGTTGCTCAGCTGGGGGCTCGAGTTTTTACCATTGGCCTTGGCTAGGGCTGGATGCAGGACCGGGGGATCACGTGAGCACATGTCTGTGGTGCCCCTCACGTGACCCGTGCGAGCATGACATCCTGATGGCTTCTCGCGCATGCTTCTGCCGATGATGATGATTCCCCACAGTCAGCCATTCTCTTAGCCTCTCATTATTTACGCGAATCGTGGCTAAATGTGCCAAAATGAAAAATTTGTTCCTTTTCCTCAGCCTGGATCAGCAATTTTGTATCTGGTTAAAATGTGAAGTTCTCAAGGCATGGTTATTGGTGAGGCCCTGAAAAATGAAAATTGATAACTTTAGATTTTCAATTGGACACATTCATTTTCTTTTATGTAAGAATGAAAGAGAGTCTTTTTCACGACTTAATTTCTGTCTTTGCATGTTCCTACAGTTTTTTGTACAGCTTTTCAAAAATAAACGAAAACGAAACAAAATTAATTTCCAACTTTCACTTAAGATTTTAGTTAAACAAATATTTTAGAAAAAAATTTTTTGAGTTCCAGAATCTTTTTGTTTCTAGACAATAATATTAGAAAAATCAAATAACATTAGTTAAAATTAAAAAATTCTGTAATGTATATTTATGCTATTTAAATATCGTAGTTTCCATTATTATTAATTTTCAATTTCTGAGTTTCAAAATTCATTCAACATTTGAAGGACGGAAAAACTAAAGGGGGTAAGCCATTTCCGAAATTTTACAGGGCGACGAAAAAACGTTTGCAATAAGTTGTAAGCAGCACCAAAGAGTAGCTGATTTTTTTTACGTAGATCTAGTCTAGATCTATGTCTTTTGTGAATTTTATCCCATTCCATAAAAAAATCTAGGCGCTCAGATGATTCAAAGACTGGGACGGGGGTAACTCCAGGGCAGCGGAACAACTAAAAGGGGTAACTCTATCGTTTTTTTTTTCTTTTTCTCGTTTACCGTGTACGGCTCTCGCGCCGCTCGACTTTCTTGTTCCTCATACTATGCCAATAATCTACAGAATAAGGTGAATTATGGCTCGATTTACTCGTATAGATAGATAGAAAAACATTCTGGTTGCAGTTTGTGAATAAATTTAACAGGAAAAAAGTTTTTATGGAATAAGTGACTGGCAAACTGAAGCATGACAGCTGTTTTTGCTTACAACAACGTTAACGAAAAATCACGTTTATAGAAACTCTCTGTCATGGTAATTTACGGATGCTTAACCATTATGTGACATCAATAAATGGAACTTCATTCGCATAGATTTCGAGTGTACCCCCCCCCCCCCCCACCCCTTTTTAAGTTAGAAATTCCCGTAAGGCCTTATAAGGAGTTACCCCCAATAAAATTTCCGCGACCGTAGAGTTACCTCCTTGACTGATTTCAGACAGCTATGAAACCAAAAAAATTCGCAATTTCGCATTTTTTTCAACGTGGTATTAAGGGCCTTTACCAAGACAATTCGAAAAAGCGGAAAACTCATTTTCGAAAAAAGTGACACTTACCACCTTTAGTTTTTCCGCCCTTCATTTTTCGTTGTTTTGAGTTGAATTTAATAAATTTTTAAATTCAACATAGATATTCGTAGTATAGATTTTCTAGATCTTTCATTTTAAATATATATAAAGATCAAAGTTTACCAAATTGTTATTTAATTATTGTTGGATTTTTCTGATTAACGAATTTCAGCCTTGGATCATCAATATGTTATTTTTTTTTAATTTTTTTATCAAGTAAAAAATTCACAAACTGAAAGCAGGAGTTTCAAATTTATGCTTTTCTTAATTCTCTAAATTAAAAAACAAAAAACTACAAATAACTTTTCAGATGTTTGAATGAAATTTTTTTTTCAAATTTTTGAATTTTTAAATAAAAGTTTCACTTTCATATTGATAAAAATTCTTACTCAATAATAAATATTCATTTTCATAGTCTAACGTTTATGGAGTAAATGGAAACATTCTTTTAATTACCAAAATTTAATTCTGAGATTTTCAAACAGGGTTTTGACTTATTTTATACAATAGGTCATACATTTTCAAGTGTTATATTTTAATTTTCAAAATCTTTTGAAATTTGTTTAGTTCTGATTTCTCTTTGAATTCTTTATAAATATTGCAAATTTGTGAATAAATTTCTAACTGTATTATTGCTACATATTTAATAATATAATTTTAATCATTTTAGAATTACAAATAGCTTATTTGACGGTTTTTTGAAATTTAAATGTACATACTTTAAGTTCAAAAAGATTAAAAAAAACTAAAATAAAATATGAATTTTTGATTTTTCGTCACAGGAAGGATTGTGCTGAATATTTTGTTGTAGAGAAAAAATTTATTGCTGTAACTGAAAAATGTAAGAAAGCGACTGGAAAATTTTCTCTTCAATATTCAACTTTTTTTTTCGTTTAACTTTAAATGTTTAGAATTCGGGGTAAATCAAATTCACAAAAAAATATTATTTCCCTACAAATTGAATTAGCTTACTAATATTTCAGAATTTTGTTTTAAAGAATTTCAACTGAATTAATTCTCATTTTTCACGTCAAAAATTTTAAGTACAATTTCCCTAATTACAAAAGCAAATTGTAAGAAAATCAAATAAATGAATTGAATTTTTTTTTTTTTTACATTTTTAATTATTAATATGGTGATTTTAAAATGATGAATATAACACCTTTTAAAAAAACCAAATACAACTATAATTGTGATAAATTTTTATTTAGACTGAATTCCATCGTTTTCATAATTTAAAAATCCTGGTAAATTTTTTTTATTGATACAGTTCAACTAATATACTGAAATTTGTAAAAAATTGGAGCATACAAACAAAGTAAAAATTATATAAAATAATTTAACGTTCTTATTAAAAATGATTTTATTTTTCCACTTCATACATGCCAATAATTTTCAATAATTTTTTAATTTAGCATAATTCAACATTTTCCAAACATACAAAAAAGTTTAAAATTTGTCCTTTTTTCCAAAAAATTAAAAAAATCTTAAAAATAATTAATAAAAAAAAAAATTGGGCTTCTACCTATAGTTAGATCTTGAAATTACAATCAATTCTCGTGAAAAAAAAATTCCAGCCATTTGAACATGAAAGCTAAATCAAGAAATTACAAATTTACTAATAACTTTTTTACGCTAGGAAATTTGATTCAAAAAAATCCTAAAAATCATACTTTCTCCCCAAAAATTGAAAACAAAATTTTCAAAATGAGTTCCATGTTCAAAACGAAAAATTGGAGCAATTGTAACTAAACCAGAATCAATTTCGCCAAACAAAATTCATCTAATTTGACATTTGAATATCAATGTAAGCAATAAATCAAGAAATTGACAACTTTCTGACAATGTAAATTCTCTTGAAAGTGATCTGTAAATAACAATATGTAACAGCTGTAATTGGAATTGTTTATTAAGTAATTTCAAATAATTATTAAATCCACCAGAACCAAAAGATTTGCAAAATGTCTGAAATTCAATTCAAAATATCTTGAAAATTTTACTTTCTCTCTCAAAAATCCAAAAGAAATTTTTCAAAATGGGTTGCATATTCAAATAAACATAAATTGAAGCAAATGTAACAAAACCAGAATCAGTTTCGCTAAAAAAAATTTTCTGACAATTTAAAATCTCTTGAAAGTAACCTATAAATAATATGTAACAGATGTTATTGAAATCGTTTACCAAGTAGGTTTCAAATAATTCTTTAATCCACCAAAAGCAAACGGTTTACAAAATGCCTAAAATTTAATTCAAAAAAATCTTGAAAATCCTACTTTCTCCCAAAAATCTATAAGAAAATTTTCAAAATGACTTCCATGTTTAAAACAAAAAAACTGAAGCAACAGTAACAAAGTATTAATTTCGCTAAAAAAATTAATTTTATTTGACATTTGTATATCAATGTAAGCAATAAATTACGGAATCGACAAATTTCTGACAATTTAAATTCCTTTGAAAGTGATATGTGAATAACAATATGTAGCAGCTGTAATTGCTAACAAAACCAGAATCAATTTCGACGAAAAAATTCATCTTATTTGACATTTGTATATCAATGTAAGCGATAAACCAAAAAATTGACAACCTTCTGACAATTTAAATTACATTAAAAGTGATATGTAAATAACAATATGTAACAGCTGTAATTAGAATTTTTTACCAAATAAATTTCGAATAATTCTTTAATCAACCAGAATCAAACAATCTACAAAACGCCTCAAATTGAATTCAAAAAAATTTTGAGAATTTTATTTTCCCCCATAAAAATCCAAAATTTTCAAAATGAGTTACATGTTCAAAACAAACAAATTGAATAAACTTTAACAAAACCAGAATCAATTTAGCCAAAAAAAATTCATCTTATTTGACATTTGTATATCAATGTAAGTGATAAATCAAGAAATTAACAACTTTCTGACAATTTAAATTCCCTAGAATGTGATGTGTAAATAACAATATGTAACGGCTGTAATTTAAATTGTTTATCAAGTGAATTTCAAATAAATAATTCTTTAATTTACCAGAACCAAACCCAAACAATTTACAAAACGCTTTAATTTAATTCCAAAAAATCTTGAAAATACTACTTTCCCCTTCTAAAAATCCCCCAAATAATTTTCAAAATAGGTTCCATGTTCAAAAAAAAATCTTATTTGACATTTGTATATCAATGTTAGCGATGAACCAAGAAAGTTACAACTTTCTGACAATTTAAATTGTATTGAAAGTGATAATATATAAATAACAATATATAACAGCTGTAATTGGAATCGTTTATGAAGTAAATTTCAAAAAATTCTCTAAACCACCAAAACCAAACAATTTACAAAATGCCTAAAATTCAATTTAAAAAAATCTTGAAAATTTTATTTTGCCCTTAAAAATCTAAAACAAAATTTTCAAAATGAGTTCCAGGTAAAAAACAGCAAAATTGAAGCAAACAAAGCAAAACCAATATCAATTTCTCAAAAAAAATTTATCTTATTTAACATTTGTATATCAATGTAAGTGATAAATCAAGAAATTGAAAACTGTCTGACAATTTAAATTCCATTGAAAGTGATGTGTAACAGCTGTAATTGAAATTGTTTACCAAGTAAATTTCAAATCTTTAATTTATCAAAACCAAACAATTTACAAAACTCCTAAAATTTAATTCAAAAAAATTGTGGAAATCCTACTTTCCCCCCTAAAAATCCAAAACAAAATTTTCAAAATAAGTTTCATGTTCGAATTAAAAAAATTGAATCAACTTTGACAAAACCAATATCAATTTCGCCAAAAAAAATTCATATTATTTGACACTTGTATACCAATGTAAACAATAAATCAAGAAATTTACAACTTTCTGGCAATTTAAATTCCCTTAAAAGTGATATGTAAATAACAATATGTAACAGCTGTAATTTGAATTGTTTACCAAATGAATTTCAAATAATTCTTTAATCTACCAAAACCAAATGATTTACAAAACACCTAAAATTTGATTAAAGAAAATTTTGAAAATCCTACTTTCTCCCCAAAAATGTAAAGGAAAATTTTTAAAAAATTTTGAACATGGAACTCCACGTTCAAAACAAAAAAACTGAATCAACTATAACAAAACCAATATCAATTTCGCCAAAAAAAAATTCATATTATTTTACACTTGTATATCAATGTAAGCGATAAATCAAGGAATTGACAACTTTTTGACAATTTCATTTCCTTTCCAAATATTGTGCAAATAAAGTAAGGTAAATAAAGATGTGTAATGATAATTGTTTACCAAGTCGGATTGGTCTCGAGGGCCGCCGCTGGCCGGGCCCGGGGGTAGCATCGAAACGTCGAAACGCGGGCCCGTGCGACACTCACCCACCCACGCACCGCCTGCACCCTCACGGCAGCGTCGCGCGAGGGCGCATCGCCCGCAACTTTCCTCGTCCTCGTTCAACGTTTCCCTTTTTTTCCTTTTCCGCCCAGCCGTCACAGGCGAGTCGCGCGCGACGTGAATAATTTCCTCACTGCGATTTCCCTGCCGCGGTAGCACGTATCACGACTTGGCCAATCGTGACCAAAACATGTGTGTTGTTATCGGGGCGCAAAACGCACCTCGCGAAGCGTTTCGACGAAACGCAGCCTCTGGCCCGCGCCCATCCCCAAGATTTTTACAATTCTCGCCCTCCCGAGACGTCGCCAGCCAAAAAAACATGCGATTTTTCGATCCCGTTCCCGTACCCTTCTCGTTCGACAACACTGCCTGCTGCCGGTCCAACGTTCCGCGCGTTCCCCAACGGCGAAAATCACAAATGTTTCATCGGCTCCAAAGTTTCCTTCTTTATCGAAGTTTGGGGTTTTTTAATGTTGGTAGCATTGGCTGAGGATATTTAAATTGGATTTTAAGAAAACCGTTGAACAATGTGCGCGCGCAAGTGTGTGAATTATCAAAGGCGTAACAACCGAAGGGCCTGAGGGGGCATTGAATTTATTATAATGATATTGAATGATATTAAAATCAGAGATGGGCACAGTTACTTTTTGTCACATTTTTGGATAGCTAAAAAACTATTGAAAATTTGTTGTAGGACCGTAAAAATTTGTCAGCGGGTGTATTTTTTGCTCTAATTTTCAAAATTACAGTCAAAATATGTAATGTTAAGAATTCCCTCATGTAATAATAATAATAATAAATTATATATCATTTTATTTAAATCAATAATTTATGTAATAGTTATAAATTATGAATATAATTATATAATTACTGATTATATACATAAATTAATAAAAATGATACATTCCCTTAGACTATTTCTATAATATTCTAAGAATATTCTACTTTACATTGGCCTTATGGGACATATAAATATTTTCGGTAATATTCCTAGAATATCTTGTGCCAATTGAGATGTTTTCTTGATAGGCGGTCACTTTTTCCAAAAATTCCTGTTTTCAGTTATATACATATATTTCCTTTTAGAATCATTTATTTTCAGGGTTTATCTTGTTTGATTAATGGAATTCTATTGAACTATGAGCTTGGATCAATGTGTCCAAGTGACAAACGCGGTGCAGCGAGCTGATCTCTCCCCTTCCGTCTCCCTACCGTCCCTGAGCCCATCGACGGGCCGCAGAGCAGTGGGAGTAGGTATACGAAATATTCTCGCAGACCTTTTGATCAAATATTTTCTCGGTCCCAAAATAGAAAATAGAAAAGTCGGAATTCAAAGACGAAACGACTTTTTCGGGATGGAATGAAACTGGGTTTTCAATGAAAATGTACATATTGAAAATTTTTTACAATTTACGTAATTTTTTGACATTTTTACAAATTCTACAAATTATATTTAATAGGAGAATGTAAAATTATTGGCAATCAGAAAAATTTTCCATGTTATTGATTGAATTAAAATTTTTTTTTGGAACCTTCAATTTTTCAAAGGTTTGAAGAATTGTTGATTTTGATTGAAAACTGTTATTTACTAAAGTAAAAAATACAATATGTATTTTTCAGTAGTTTTACTATTTCAGTATTTTTTACTATAACTTACAATAGCCATATTTAACGTTTTACTATATTGCACTGTAAAAACAAGTATATTTATTGCTCAATGTACTATGATGTATGGAAAATTAATTTAACATTGTAATTTTTTCCTAGAATAAAGTAATTTTGTCAATATTTATAGTACAAATTACGAGGTTCTTTTTCTCAGTGTATCTTTTAGAACCAAGCAAATTTCAAATTATTCTAAATATCTTTGATTTCTACATTTTCTGAATTGATAAACTTCTATTTCATTACTAGATTTATTGTACAATTCGAAATTTCTTATGATTTACAGAATTCAGGGATATTTTTTAGGTAATCTACGAAATTCTTCGGAACCTTCAACTTTTCAAAGTTTTGAAGACGCGTAGATTTTCATTGAAATCTCTGAAGTTATCGAAGTTTTTTGTACGAAAAAACATTTTTGGATTTTTTAAAAATTCAAAAACCTCAACACAGTTTCTGCAGTTTAACGATATTTTGAAAAATGTTTACAACTTACGGTCATTTGTTGACAATTATTTTTCGCTAAAAATCATTCGAATCTTCATCAACGGAAAAAAAAATTTATAATAACGATATAATTACTTATTAAGTTAGTTGTAGAGTCGAAATTGAAAAAAAAAACGATATAATAATGAACAGCAAAAATTTGGAAAGAGATAGATGCATCGAAAGTGATCGAAATTCAAAAACTTGACCTTCTACAATATCCGCTGCGCTCATTAGGTGCTCGATTCCGAAACATCATTTTCCAATTTTTTAAAACTTACTTTCTAAATTTTGTGAATGAGTCCTCCACGAAACTTCCCTGTAATAAAAAATAAAAAATTTTTATCTTAAAAGCTTCGATCTCCAAACATGTTTTGTGTTTTTGTGTACGTATAAATACATAAAAAATTCTCGTCTATCCGCTGATCAGGTGGCGAAAAATTGCCATTCACTTTCCATAGAAGATTTGGAAATTGAAAGATTGAGATTTTCGACCCCCTGCAGCCCATGCGTATATCTAGGATCATGCGGATCGTAGAAAAACCGAAAAACGGAAAGAGGAACTTGGTCCCCGAGGGAGCAAGCGGGCTCGCTGGGCCATGATGATGCATTTTCATGAGGAATTTTTAGAAAAGAATAAAATTCGGTTTCAATGATTTCAATTTTTTCATACGTCCCGAGAATGTCTGGAAAAAACTGAAATTAATCACGAACGACGATTCTGAAACGTATCTCCAGAACCAAGTTAGAATTTGATGGATGACGTCTCAAAATGAGATCAAGAAATTAAGGGGACACAGAAGCTGCTGTAGTGCAAGAGAGACGAATAGGACGGGAAGCGAACGAGAGGAAGGAGGACGGAAAGAGAATGTCTTCCGAGTCGCCTTCATAATTCGTAGAAAAATATTACCTCCTGCATAGTTATTTTGAAGAAATCTGAGGAAAATTTCTTCCCTAACGTACAGCATTTTCGGGAAAAATGTTAGGGTGGAAAGTTTTTGAGAACAAAAATTCTTCACAAAAATAGTCCTCTGACATTTTTTAATAAGTG
>JAPYZL010145554.1:0-11248 GCA_030522825.1 Platygaster orseoliae
AATATGCGATACCAATCGCGAGACTGGCGAGAATTGAGGGCTGAAGAAAAGTTGGAACGCAGTAGCGGTATTTTCCGTATGATTATCTTAGTTGAGTTTTGACTATTCCTTTTCAAGTTTTTTTTTTTTGTTAATTCTATTTATCTCAACTGAGATAATTGATTTCTAAACATAGTTAAGTATATGATTAGTTCATATGATGAGTTGTAATATTCTAAAAAAAATTATCTAGCATAAAAATAGTATATTTCTCAACGAGTGCAAATTCAGCTTTTTTAGCGAATATGCAGTTTGCAAGACGAGTCGAAGGCGAGTTTTGCAATCATATTCGTTGAAAATGTTCTTTTGCACAAGTTGAGGACTATATTTTTCCCAACAACGTGGAGGAAATGCGAGTTTCGATGATTTGGACCATTGAGAAAATCGCATTTTCATGAATAAATTTTGGATGATATTTTTTTCTTAGGTCGTTAGAATATTACAAAACTTTTACATTAGCAAGTTCGCCGTATCTGCATTCCATTTATATAAAACTGTAAGTCCTGATGTTTTTTTTCATTGTCTTTTATCCATCACTTTATTTAAATGACATATCACATGATAAGTTTTAATATAGTTTTTGCTATAATTCATTTACGTTTCAGCTTTTTGTTGCTGAAAGATGAAAAAGAGTAGTCAAAAAATGAACGAAATTTTTCATGCCATATCAAAATCGATTACTAGTAAAATACGTTTCTGGTTTATTAATTCAGTACTGATTTCAGTGTTTCTG
The DNA here is from genome assembly GCA_030522825.1 of Platygaster orseoliae. Lineage (NCBI taxonomy): Eukaryota > Metazoa > Arthropoda > Insecta > Hymenoptera > Platygastridae > Platygaster > Platygaster orseoliae. The sequence goes on from JAPYZL010145554.1 coordinate 773, forward strand.
TATCTCACTTTTTTTATAACGTTCTCTTGCAGTTATATAATATCAGGCAATGTTTTTAAAAAATCTAGCTTTTATCAAATGACGATGTTTAGATTGGCGGAGGTGGGAAAGGTGATATTAAACAAAAAACCGACGTTAACCGGCATGCGCTTCGACATCAAACCACATGAAACTCAAGCTCAACTTGATTTCCAATCGACGTTACAAACGATAGTTCTAATTCGATAAATATTATAAAGATTTGTAGAGTGCATGTTAAGTGGGTTTGTATTGACTATGTAAAACATAAAAATTTTGCATATAATTATTAATCATTTATATGTCATTGCCGTGCAACCGTTATGCTATGATACCGTGCATATTCCATTTATACTTCATTCGTAGGTGCACATATATGTTACTCATACGTTTTACATAGTCACTTGTAGGTAACTTTTTTCGGATAGCCTATAGACTTTCAAGTGAAAAATCATAAACTCACTTTTTTTCAAAACAAACCATCCACCAGAGGCCCAGTTGAAACTAGAAATAGAAAAATGCGAATCAAAAGTTGGAAGTTAAGCGAAACTTCTTATCGCGACGATGCAGGCGTGAAAAACGTAAACCCTCCCTACCCTCACTTCCACCGCAGCAATATCAGCCACCAGTTTCTTGTAAAAGATAAAACGCCTCGAACACGTGTCTTGGTCTACCTCTAGCAGTGACTTCGTATCGAGCGACGATTTTCCGACCTCCTCCCTCTGTTTCCCAAGTTACATTTTTCTCTTCGGCACGTCCTTAAGCACCTTCTATCGAATATCGGGTAGCGCTCATGGAAATTTTTTTTTCGCCCGGGGGCAAGAAAAAAAGAAGACCCTTGGGAAGTTTGTCATTTCGATGCACCAAGATGGGGAGATTGCGAAAGTAATAACGCGGTGCGACGTCCGGAAATGCAGCTAGCATTGTCGGGTTTCGAAGTGAAAGACGTGACTCGGTCAGAGTTTAGCTAATATCGAAGATGTTTGGTAATGTTCGAAAAAATTTTTTAGTGTTTGAAGGGCTGACTGTATGAGAATTACTTTTTTCTGATTATTGTTCATGAATATTGTAGGTAGTAGGTACTTTTTTAATGTCACCGGATTTCTTTAGAAGTTTTTATTAAAAACTTTACAATTGATCTAAAAATGTGAATATTTTCATGAAATTGATAAATTATATTACTTAAAAATATACATTGTACGTAAACAAATATATTTAAATTTTATAAATATATTCATAATATGTATCATACTTTTAAGTATATAAAAAACATATTTGTGATGGAATTAGTGTTTAATTTTTTCTATTTGAAAAGTAGCAAGTAACAAACTTGGGGAACGATTGTTGAGCTGTAAACATGATAATATATGTATTTTGTTTGAGAGATTTTCTTATACTTATGGTATATTTGAGAATTCACAAGGAGACAATCCCTCGTCGCGCTAAACGCAGTAAAAATTTGCATTATCGATTCTGTAGCTGAAGATATTTAAATTTACATATCCAAAATAGATTAAGATTAGAAAAATTAATGAATTATGGCAATAATTTTTTTAAAGAATGTACATAAAAGCGTGACATTTTTTCGTTCCGAGCATTTCACGTGTATAAATGAACAGATGAAAGTTGTTTGATTGAACAATTTGTATGTGATTTCAACCTTCCAATTTGTGATGATAGCCTCGAAAAAAGTTTCAGCAGTTGAAAAAACTTCACCTCGAATCTTTTTGTGACTCGTAGGTGGTTTGAATCTTGCCTGTTTTTGATTTTGAAAGCCAGACAGAAAATGTCTAACAAGTAAACTACTACCAAATAATTGGAATATTTTTTAAAACGGGATCATTTTACATGAATTTTATTTTCGGTTTCCAGTTCCAATAATTAGTTTTATAAGATAATCCAGGTAAAAAATCTTCTAACTCTAGGGCCAGATTTGACTTGTTTGCCATTTTCTGTCGATCTTTTAATGGCAAAGAACAGGTATACGATTTTGCTAATAAAGGTCACGTATCTGAGTCTTACATACAAGTTTTCTAGCCTATTCTTATACTCAGATAAAATTACTTGGGTCTTCTGGAAGGAAATACATTTTGCCGAGTTATAAATTAAGTCGTTCAAATAATGATATCAAATCGTCGGGCAGATCATATAAAAGTTTATAGACTGACTTTTTCGCATAACTAGGTACTAAATATTGTAATGAGAGAAAAGAAATGTAATTGCGGTTACACTCAATCTCTCTAAAGAACATTAAAAATGTAAAATTTTAGTGATTAGTTTCTAGAATAAATTAGATGTTTTTGAATAACAGTTTTTCGTGGTTTGTCAAAGTATTTTCATTTGAATAACTTTATTATCAATTATATTTTTTCCATTCTTTTTTAACTATTCAAAAATACGTTGATGAATCATGTTAGAAATAGGAAAACTTCAAGTTTCGATTTTTAAAATATTTTTTCATTATTGATAGCTACGTGAACCACAATGCACGACAATCATTTTCTTCAATATTAATACAAAAAATTGAGGTACGCGACGTCACAGCACCGAGTGAAAATTCACTGCACATAATAGTAAAGAATTTTTATCATTTAGCTTTGTCCAAACGGCAATGTAATATACGTGCTGTGGAACGACAAAAGGGGCTTAAGAACCAAACTAGTTTTGGCTTACTTACTAATGCTTTTTCGAAGCAGATACTGCACACAACCAGTTTTGGTCCTTAGGTCTCTTTTGTCTTCCCACGTCACAAATATCGCTGTGAGATGAATCTGCGATGTTCATGTGCTATTTTTTCTCAGTGATATGCACATTATGACGAGATAATTCTTTCTCCGTAGAAAACAGAGTCATAATGACGTCAACGTGCGTTTATCGTGCGTTTCATTTAATGTATCAGTTACATCGCTGTCACACAAAAAAAGTATCAATTTTATTACTGTAAAATAATTTGTAAAATTTATCTGTAAGTGCTTAAATCGACTACCATTCTAACAATTTCAATCAGCCAAACTTTATGCTTTCATAAAAGCTTTAAGCTGCATAATTATTTTCATTCGTAGAATATTTCAAACTTGTACGAGAACACATCGCGACCGTACACTCGCGATGCACGAGAGTTCGTAGTAGTTCCGCTGCTTTTTCTTTGGCACGACGCACCGATGCGGCCATATTTCAGGAATATAACTAGCAAACTTCAAATGCCGGCAATTAGCGTAAGTAAGCGGCTAAGAGTTCCCTGTAACTTTTGCTTCCCCCGTCTTCGAGACGAGATCACGAAGTCATGACGTGAAATGTGGGCGGCGCAGCAAGACGCGGACAAGACAATGCCCGATTATGCGATGACATTAGGTTCAAGATAATAGTCTAGAAGAACAAGCTCTGGACAACTAGTCGATAACAAGATTGCGTTTTGATTTTTTGTAAAGAAAACAATTACAGAAAAAATGTTCTTATTGATTGATTGGATAAATTATTTACAGGGTGGTAGCGTTTACTTATGTGTAGAATATTGACGCAGTTGCAGCATCAAATGTGTAGAGTAGGGTGGTTGCTTAATAAATGTAGGTGGAATTTTCAAGTGTTGTCACGTCTATCGTTGGACAATAATTAGGAAGAAAATTCTTAATTTTTTCAGATTTTTAGTAAAACTATATAAAATTTGTTTTATAAGCGTAACTTTTTTTGCTGTTACACAACAAACTGGAATGGTCTTGCTCCTACGAATCTTTTGAAGCAGAGCAAAACTCAGCAGTTATTTCCTCAATTTCGAACTTACGAATGAATGCTCCGAAAAACATAAAATTCTGCTGAATTTTGCACATTTTTTCACTACGGTAGAGGAGATACTACTTTTGAGGAGCTCCACAGATATTCCAAGTTTATTTTCGGTCTGAAGAAATCGAAATAGTTTATAAAATATTGTTTTAGAAAGAATTGTGTCGATGTGTATAACCATGACAGGGATTTACTTTACCCTGAAATGCACATGCAATTTGATAAAAATTAAAAGGTCACGGAGAAATTCTAAGGCCCAAAATCCATTAGAATAGACATGTTTCATATCTAGTGCATTCTACTTTTTTTTGTGGGCCTGTGTTACAAGCGCGCTCCGCGAGCAGACCAAATAATTTATACCTTAGTTTCTATTGAGCTTTCTACTCTGATCAATAGCTTCTTTTAAAAATAAAAAACCAAGCTTTCAGAACAACATTAGTTTTGAAAAATTAAAATGGTAGAACTCTTGTAAAAACCCAAGCAAAGTATAAAAACTAGAAATTTAAGAAGTGAAAATTTTTTCCGGCTATTGTTAATATTTTTATCTAAAAGTACGGAAAATATCCTATGGAAATCAATTTAATTTTATGTTCATTCGACTACACATTTTCCAGTAGTAAATAAGCAAAAAAAAGTCGCGTAGAAAAATCGATTTTTTTGCGCCCGTACGCCAACAACCTTCAAGTATAGCGACATTTTCACAAAGTTTAGTGGAAATCGGAGGCAGCAAATCTTCGGATGGGATTTTTGGCGAATAAATATTGGCGCCCCTTAAATTATATAACAGTTATACATAAAATAATAATACTAAAGAAATCATTCTCAATATACATACGAAACATTTGATTCTGAAAGTGAAAAGTTATTTAAGTGTAAACAAAAAGAAATAAATCAATCATACAAAATTTTGGAAAAACGAAAGAATACTCATTAGAATAATATTATTCAGGCTTTTGTAAAACGATTGAAATATACAAAAAAAAAAAACTGATTTCCATTATTAAAAACACAACAAATGGTTGTTAAGCATAGTATCACAAACAAAATTGTATGAAGGAATACGTCGTGTAAAAAAAATGAGTAATTGAATATGTAGATTACCTATATTTCGTCTTTTTTAATTGTTATATTTATCGATTTCATCAAAGATTATTGTGATTTTCTGTATTAATTTTGTATTTTACTTTGTACACAATATGATAAAAAAAACCATTTTCAGTCAATTTTTAACCCAAAACAGTCATTTTTTAGTCAATGACGAGTTGTGATTCACATTTCTTACAAATTTTCAATATGACAATATTGAATATGTCAATTAGTGGATTACAAAGTAACTGGCAAATATCGCAGGTAAAAAAAATTAGTGTTGAATACAGATTGTTAAAAGTAGGCTGCAATCATGTGTAACAATTCAAGGTAATAATGGAATATTTAACGGATATTTCTCAATATTGTAATCATTAGAAGCCTAATGAAATTCAGAAACGATGTACGTTTGTAAACAATTTTGTAAATGAAGATGATTAATTTGTGAGACTTAACAAAGCTCATTTCAAGCAATAGCGTATCAAAGTCAAAGTTCTTCATACGTTGTGAATGGGAATGATGAAATTGTTCTCTCCATTTTATTACATTTTTTTTTTTTGCAAAAATTATAGAGTGATGTTATCATCAAATCAACCAAGTGAAATCAAAAGTATCAGTAAATTGAGTCACTTATTACCTTCAAGTTGATGAGTATAATTTGAGATGTCATCTTACATTTAACCCTTTGCATCTGTCCCCCTCTTCCACCACTCTTTTAGCTACATTACCTGTAGTAGGGAAGAGCGGGGAGAATCGTGACGCGATGAAAAATTCGTTTTGTTCATATTTCAAAATTACCGGCAGATAAAAAATTAGCCGCCGGAACGTAAGTAGCTCTTAACGCCCTCTATCTTTTGAAAAAGTTAGAGATTCCAATCTACTTTATTTCGTTGTCGGAGGTTAAAAAACCGTTTTGTAGCTGGCAGAGTAATTTTTCACTTTCTGTGTAATTTTGTTCCTGCAAAAATCGAGTTGCACCAAAATGTAAAAAGGTAGGATTTTTATGATCTCTAGACGATTGTGAATACTATATTTAACCTACAATTATGCATCTTTTTATGAACTATTTTTTTCGTACCACTGATGATGGAAAAACACATCGGGGCGAATCGTGACACGATTTAAAGTCCAGTTTGTGAGCAAGTCCCTATTCGTACCAAATTTCAATATAAATCCGAACATGCACAAAACTATCGACATTCATCAGCTGATGATACCTATATATACATGAATATATAATATACAGGGTGGTCTAGTTTAAACAAGTCAAAATTGAACATACTTTTTTTCATATTTTTCTGAGTAGAAAAGTCCTTTGCCACTTTTCACAAAACTCAAAATAAAAAAAAATATTCGAGTTTCAAGTTTTTTAGTATCAAGAAAAGTCATTAAAACAAATGGAAAATGTGTATAAATGACCTTTTACCAGGTGTCACGATAAAATAATTCACGATTTATCCTGGTATGAAGATTTGAGGGACAAACGAAAAAAAAATACATAGATACTAGAGGGATGAAGGATAAATTAACCGCTTTCACTTTTTTTCTATCTTCAAGTATAAAGTGGGAAAAAATTCGTAAACGAAAAATGTCACGATTCGCCCAGCTCTCCCGTAATTATTTTCTTTTCTTCTTAAAAGATGGATATACTAAGTTGTGATTCTGTTTCGAAGCCCACATTTTGGAAAAACAAAAATATTTGTACATATCTCATATTTTTAATGTAAAAAGTTTTTAACCCATGATCAGCTAGATTCAGCGTTTTCTAATATAAATTCAACAAAAATTGTTGTACGCAAATTTTAGAGTTCTTTTTAAGTTAAAATTTAAAAACTCAAAATAACTTACATTTGAATAACAGTATTAAAAGTTTTAAATTGAACCATGTATTGCATGATAATTTAACCAACACTGTTCATTGTGAAACTAATGATCAGTTCGGCCTCGTATATGCACCAAATAAAGATGACAACCATGAAAAAATGAGAGATGGGATGTAAAAGTTTCACGTTCTATAGGAATAGGATACTTTACCGTATCTCGAATTTGTTTGAAAGTATGAATTTCTTGAGTTTCTTAAAATATTTTTTTTAGCGATACTTTTTTCTATATGGATTGAATGAAAACATTTCATTTTTAACATTTTAAAAACATTGAACATTCGACTTGTCACGTTTCATTCTGTCTTGAGTTGCGTTGCTGAAAGTAAATTACTTAGCCGGTCTTCAACCTATCGAAACGTCTCATTTTTAATCCTTCCTATTTGTTTACAATGCTCCTGCTATCTAAGGCTGTAGCATGTCTATTTATAGTTTTTTTCTTAAAATAGAAACTCATAAACTTATGCAGGGTTTACAAGAAAATTACGAAAAAATCGAATGAATTTAATTCTTTTAAGAAAAAAATTGACACAATTTTCATGCAGCAGTGCAACAATTGCTAAGTTCTTCATAATTAATTTAAAAGTTTCAGGAAGTGATTGTCAATTAACGAATGAGTGGTTAAGGGACAAAAGGGGTTAAGATACACGTCTTTAAAAATTATTTAGTTTTTATACGTACAGAAATTCAGCAATGTAAGGGAGCGGTTGAGAAGTAGAAAAAATTGACATATGAATTTTTGTACATGCATCGATATATGTGCAAGTTCGAGGAGCGGAAATTTTATGAAAATATACTCTCTTATTACGTTGATAAATCTTATTTACATTTCATAATATGAATAGTAACTCATTTAACGATCTGAAATTCAGTCGTTGATTTTTTTATATAAAAAATTTTGCTGATTTGTGAAATAATTAAGAAGATGTGAAAGTTTTTGAAATTTTTGGAGCCATAAGTTTTATAAATGCCTGCCATCCCAAAGTCCTTGCAAAAACAATAAATTTTATGTTTTCCTATAACCTGTACTTTCGTTCTTAGAAGATTTGTCTTTTTGAAAATCCTCAAAATTAATAAAATCTACTCAAGATCAATCTTCAGAAAAAATTAATGCACATCTGAATCGGACAATCCGAAAGTTATAAAAACCTTTGTAAAACCATTACAAATGAATGTAAAATAAGTTAAAATAATGAAAGTCAAAAAGCCACAGAAAATGAAATACGTAAAAAGTTCCTATCGATAGATTTGATGAGTAGATAATATAATTATAATAATCATACTTCATAATTGAAAAATGATATAATATACATAACCAAACAATGATAGATAATTCTGGTCGAAATGAAATTGGTCAGTCGATATAATGCATTGGATGTACGAAGGTGTCTGCAAATACGTTATAGCATTCTTATTTCATGAATTAACTTACTCGAAAAACCAAAAAATTTTGCCTCTCATCTTTTTCTTTTGGTTATAGAAGTTATTGATTGATTTCAAGCATATTTCTAGTAAAGAGAAATCGAGGGAGTTATACCAATCCCGAGTCAAAAAATTTTATCCTCAAAATATCCTCAAAGTCCTCTTTTTATCCTCAAAATGTCTTCATAGCACCTGAAACGGAAATGAGCAGGATATTGAAGACTTTTTGAGGACATTAATGTCCTTATTTTGTCCTCAATTAAAGCACTCTCCTTTTTACGTGGGCAATTTGCGTATTCATAATGAACTTTTTAAACCCTTCACTCGTACTCGCCATGCGTCATTTACGAATTCAAACTCTGATTTGCAACTCTTGTGACTCATAATCTTCAAAAGATTACGAAAATTTCATATACCGTATTTACAAACTCTTCTTAGAAGAGTTGATTAAAACAGGTAATAGAAAAATAATAAAATAGAAGTAAGAACAACCGAGATAATGGAAAAATACAAATCTCGAAATATTAGTTCATTATTATTAACAAATCATTAGTGTTCGTAACGTCTCTATGAAATAACGTTGGTTCATTATGAAAATGTATATGAAATAACGTTGGTTCATTATGAAAATGTAGATATATTTTTTTATCGCCAATTTCGATGGCGAAATTTCCTATTTTTCCTAAATTTCCTATACCTAACCTACTTATAACTTCTCGTGAAACAAATTGATCTATTTTTAGACTATACTAAGTTGTTTTTCATGATATTTTCGATTACAATTAGTTTAATGGAACGCTTCCTTTGTTTAAAAAATTTTCCATTTCAAAGATTTATCAATATAAATGCCTTATGCATACCGTTTACGTCAAACTATACAGATTTTGCATCTAGAGGAATTAAAAAGGGCATAAGGGCGTGGGCGTGGAGCCACAAAAATTCCAAAGTGTTCATTTTAACTCTTCGTAACATCACGTTTTGTTAGAGTCAACGTCGAAGAGAAAAAATCTTTTCAGTTTTTCTTGTTGATACGACGGTTAATGAACGTTGATTAGCTCATTTTCGTTTTGTGCAAGCTAAGGTATAAAAAGAAAGCCATTCGTTCAGTTTCAATAGTTCAATTGTGTCAATTAGAGAAGGATTATCGCAATATCGTGATGCGGATTTTTTTGGCCACGTCAGTGACGTTAGTCATTTTCGTAGTTGTTCAAGCAACCATACAAAACGATTTTGATTATACACTATGGAAAATATTTAAGGTAAATTTTGACACATAGTTTGAGACATTTTTGTGTACGCTATTTTAATTTAATGCAAGCAATTTTTTTATGGAAAAATAGTGCGTGCTTACAGTCTTTTTGTATTTAGAATCTCTGACGAGGTTCTATTCTTGTAATACACGTTCTGATTTAAGTGATGGTTTTGGTATATTGTTCTTGAAATTGAAAGAGTTCTCTATGATGGCTGAAAAGAGACTAATGAATTTTAAAATATGTTGCCTGTTAATTTTATAAATAAATATTTTTTATGGATTTGGTATTTTTGGAATGCGGACATGCACTTCTTAGGTTGCAATATATAACGGCGACAAACGATGTATTCATAGATACTTAGTATTCGTAAATACCGACATGATGAATTAAATTTTTTTTTACGAAACTATATATAAGCCTTTTGTATACGAAGCAATTTGTTTGATAAATTAGATGACAGCAGTTTTCGAAATTCCATGATAAAAAATTTTTTTTTCATATAACCACTCATAAAACTAAGTTGTCCGTTTTTGTGAAAACTTCGTCTGTGCCAAATAATTTTTCCATTGTTATCGAAATGTTGTAAGAAATTGATAAATAGTATACTTAGAGCAAAATTAAAAAGATAAATTCAAGCCGATTTAGGAAAGGAGGAAATCATTGTTGCTCAAGAGTCAGACGTATGATACAGTGATTCACTATATTTTTTCTGATATCATATTAAGAGATCCAGCAGCATCTGATACTTAAAATAAATGAGAATCAATAATTTTATGTATATATATATAATTCCTTTCAAGTTTTCAAATTGTTAGTTCAAAAAATTTCTTTGAATAAAATTCGATATTGTTACATCCTAAAGATAAAGTCTTGTTTTTTCGTTCTTACTCATTTTGGGATTCCCAACTATCAAAATTAGCTTCTGATATTTTACTCATTTCAGGATTTCCAACGAGTTTCTGATTTTTACATTTAAAGATAAAGTCTTGTTTTTTTCGTTCTTACTCATTTTGGGATTCCCAACTATCAAAATTAGCTTC
>JAPYZL010145569.1:0-18160 GCA_030522825.1 Platygaster orseoliae
AACCGACAAAAAATCGCACAAATATCAACACAAATCGCTGTGAATACTTAATGAAGGCTGTGTGAAGGAAAACAAATGGAAATTCGACATTTTTGTTATGGTAACTTTATTGATAGCTCACAAAAAGCGCAAGAGAAATAAAAAGGAAGCATATTGAAAAAAATGCCTTAAACTTAGAATGCAACGACATTAATTTTCATCGTGATCATCAAGATCTGAGCCGCAGTTATGGCATGTAAACTAAGTGCACAATTGATAAATAATAGTTACCTCACCTCTAGTGGCCGTCATTCCCCCACTGAGCTTATTTTGCGCAAGCATGCATAACACATAAACTATGCAAGACACATGAAAAATTTCACTTGATTTAGAAAGCTTATATCAATAGCAACATTTTAACGTATCTACCTCGATTGTGTAGCTGAAAGTGTTGACGAAATAATCGATATTTTGAATACCTGATAAAACCTTCGGATAGTTACGTATCGGCATTGGTCTGGAACTACAAGTTATAATAAATCCACACATTTCAGTATCTACTTGAAAACAAGCTTATGGAATAAGCTTTCTGTCACAGTAAATGGTTTAGACCTACGTCAATTGTAAGTACCGAAAATGGTGATGGCTGTCATTGCCCTATGACCGTCATTACCCCACTTTCCCCTACTCATATGGATTTTTTAAGAAAGTGAATGTAGGTAGATTTTAAATATGTATTCATGGTTAACTTTCATCTTCAAGATAAATTTCTTATATTTTCCGTATTTCAATGAGTAACTTCATAGAGTTATAAACTACCATCATTCTAGCACATTGTTCATTACTTAGATTTCATAGATTTCTAGCACAGTGTATTATAATAACCCTTTTTCACATTTCTACTATTCGAAGAATTTCTTAGAATTTTTCTATGGAGCTCTCTGATGACTTAAACACTTTGATAATCTGAGATTTGTATTTATAGATTTCTAGTACATATGTTCATACATTTTTAGGAATAATATATATAGATATAGTTAAAGTATTGAAAATATTATGATAACTCTTGTAGATTTTCGAGAAAATCATATTCCTATCAACTTTATTAAATTGACTAACAGTTCAGATAAAATATTACAGATCAGATTCGATTCTTGAATTAAATTTTCAAACCCGTTCGAAAATTGCTGTTATTCTCATAAGTTGTTAATTATTATTCACTTATAAAAATACCAAGTTTTTAACTGAAAAGAAAAAATTTTATATACACAGAGAAATCTTCCACTTCCAGAAGAAACACTCAACTTTCTCTAAAAAAGAGTCAAGTTTAATGTTTCTGACTGTCAGTCCAATCTGATTCTAAATACACACCCATAATTAAGAGCGTTTTTTCAAAAGTGCTTTTTTGCACTCTAATTCTCGCATCCTTTAGTTCCGTCCCCCAGCATTTCGCGCATCACGGCCGCGAGTCTTTCGTGTGTCAGCCACGCGTATTCGCGTTCCTTGAGAATGGATGCCGACCACCACCCCCCTCCCCTCCTGCTTTATTTTTCTATCGGCTCCTTTCTTCCTTCCTGCGCGCAGCGTGTCGTCGAAAAATCCACGTATGGTCAAACGTGGAAGCGACGGATGTAGCGAGGGGTGAGGTCAGCGCATGCAGAAACGTGGGAACTGGGGCCAGGTGATCGTCTTCTCCTTTCCCTCACGAGCTGTGCAAGCTCGCGAGTACCGTTTCGAGAAGGGGGTATTATAGTACAGGGTACGTAGGGTACGCGCGTAAGAATCGGGGTGATTCCGTAGACGATGAGGGTACACACGGCGGCAACTGCACACGTGTGCATGGAAATTCGTTCATTATGCTCACGAGGCAGGGACAATGTCGCTGGAATTTCCATCTGGCGCGGTATATCATTTCCTGTTTTTCTCCGGCAATGCGCAAGTGCATTTCTGATGGTCGCGAGATCGGTAACGGGTTTTTGTGGGAATATATATATTTTTTTTTAGGTGGTAATGGAGTCATAAATAGGGCAGATAAAATTATTTACGTCAACAAAAATTATTTATTTGAATTATTTAGCCATACTTATCGATGATAATAAATTGATATAATTTATCGACGATAAACGTTTTTTTTTTGACAGAGTTTCAGAAAAGATTTCGTTTCCATCGAGAGTCTAGAGGAAAAAAATGTTTATGGCTAGGTGTTTTTTTTTTGATTTTATACCTTGGTGTATTGCGATGAAAATGATAAATTGTTATTAAATATCGCTTGAGAAATATGAAAGGAATTGATGAATAAATGAAAATAAATAAAGCGACGATTGACGATTATTGATATTTTTTCTTATACACAAAAAACAAAGAAAACCTATTTTGGATAATTCTTCAAATTATTGCAGATAGATTTGTACAAAATCAGAATTTTTTTAGTAATAAATGCATAGAAATGACAAAAAGCCAGACTCACGTAAATGTTGAAAAATGAATTTCGTAAAACAAATTTTGCTGCCATATTTTTTGAATGGAGCATAGCATTTAATTAAAAAAATGCAGTGTAAATAATTTTTTACATTCAATTCACAATCGTATTAGAGATTTTTCTGCAGTTTCGTTACTAATGATGAGAAATCTTTAGTACATGAACAAAAAACTAGTTGAAAAAAAATTTATTGATTATAAATGTTTTTGGGAACTTGTAAGAAATTGAATGAATTTCCGTTTTATGTAGGCAACTTTCAAAATATCGGTCAAATACAAATATACAATACTCGTGAAACGAGGATTAGTCACATTTTGAAAACTTTTATTTTCTTTATTTTTTTTTAATTCATTCTCGAATTCAGCGCTTTGTTTTACTGCAACACTTAGTATCAAATGTCTTGTTTGCAAAAAAAAATTTAAACTAATGTAATTGAAGACATTACAAAACATTAAAACAGAAATACAAAAAGAACGAACTTCTATGAATGGAGATGGTATTACTTGTGCACAAATTTATTTAGCATCATGTTTATGGTGGAAATTTTTCAGAAATTAATCATTGCAATTTTGAATCTGCCAAATTATGGCATAGAGGTTCCTGATCTTTCAAATGTACTCTAAAAAATAATTTGATCATTCATATTAATTAATAAAAATATGCATTAATAAATACGGTGCTTAATAAATTTGTGCACAATCAACACCATCTCTGTATATCAGCTTTATTGAGATACATTTTGCAATAAAACAAATTATTCGTCAACAATAAAAGAAGAATGTCAATTGTAAGACGTTTAAAACATCATCGAAAACTTCTCATTCCATACTTTTCACGGACCTTCGTTTAGTTTTCCACGTTTTCCATGCCCAAGCACGCTGAATAATTCACAATGTCCAAATTCGTGCAAAACAGGTCATGAATCAATTAAGAACTTGATACTTTCCAAGAACCACCAAATATTTCGGTCATTCGATCAATGTCCCAAACTCCACGTGCGAAAATGGCTCGTGTCGAGACCAAAACGCCACGATTTCGAGATAATTGTTTTACGATGCGTCGTTATGGGGCATCAAGGTTTTTGGCCTTTGACGGTTTTGGACCACGCGGGGCTCCCGCTATGATATGACAGCTTCAGGGACGAAGCTGAAAGTTTCGTGCTGCAAATGATGTCTCTTTTAGGGTCTTTAGAAGCCGAAAGAAATTCATAAACTGCGGGAATGCGGACCAGCGCCGCTTTGAAGGAGATTGTGAAACGCTAGACGAATCATCCTCAAGGATTTTTACATTCAGCGAGGAAATCAGGGAAAATTCTACCGTAACATTGGGGTCTTGGGCTATTCTCGGTGCAGCTATATTTTTCGATCATTCGAGGTTCCCGAAATTTTTACCTCAATTTCACGGCTTCTGATGGATATTGGGGACAGTGTTACGAATGTTCGAGGAATTTTCATGGATTAGGTTAGGCCACGATTATCGAATCGAGAAGAAGCTACGGAGAGGGGTTTGGGGGCGGAGGATGAAAAGTTGTAGTCTTAACAAATTATCAAAACTAGTATAAATGTGCAATTCAAAAAATTGACAAAAATCATAGTGCTATAAAACTTTTTTTTGCTTGAAAAATTGTGTAGATATTGCACAATTTCTACACTTTTCCCAAATTGAATCAATTTTACACCACATGAAAAATTAAAGAATATTTACTGATTTTTCAGTATTTAATGAATTATTGACGATACATTTTCGAACGATATTTCCTTTTACTAATTTTCTAGATTTCATGAAATTTGTTTATTTATTAAGATTCGAAATTTTTTTACAATACTTTTTAATTTTTTCTGATTTAAAAAAATATGAAAATGAATCCATTCGTAAAGAGAAGATAAATTTTTTTCGTACTTTTTAACAAAAAAAATGCACAATTGATCGCTTATCCCGAAAGAAAGATCTGAAGAAAATAACGTAAATTTCTCTCAACACGCGCGCGTCTATAGCACCGGAAAAGTGCAAAGTGAAAATTCGCTACGCTCCATAAATATAGTCCCAAATTCTAAGTTGAATGTCATCGCGGAAAGCTTTACGACCGAGAGCATTTCGACATCCGGAAACTTTTAGTCCTCTTGAATACCAAACATTTTACAACCGACACGATATTCAACGAAATAGCTGACGTGATTCAATTTTTCAAGACGCTGATCTAAGGAATTTAATTTGAAATTCCAAAACATTTGCTCAACTTACACATCTCAAAAATACCAAACTTTTTTTGAATGGTTAGATTTTGATTACAGTTCACGGTACATTAAGGGCAAAGATTAAAAAAAATTTATATTATTTTCGCTGAGTGATTTTAAAAACAGTTCATTTAAATTATATTTAAATTTAAGAACATTCTAAAAATGATTTTTGTCATTTTTCTATTCCACATAATATTTATAAAAAAAGGTACTTTTTAAGTTAATACGTTAAATGATTTTGAGAAACATTGTGATTTTGAACAAATCAACAGATGTGTTGCAGTCAAAAATAAAACAACAAAAGCTACACGAATAATCGAGCCGGAGATGAGGGGGATAAAATTTGCGATAATTTCAAGCGAAACACGTGGTCCTTTTTTTGTTTTCGTATTTCCGTCATGCTACTTCCGGCTCATACAAAGACCAGGGACAAAGTACTTGTACGATTGTGCAGTGGTTTGATGTTTCAATACTTTTGGTACTTGGTGGAGTAAATCAGATATTGATCTAGTTGTTAGATTGGAGTTGCGTGGGCATTAAAGTCATACATAATTTTCATTTTCGTTTCAATTTAAAAAATATAGGCCTTGAACGAAAATTTAACTATTTAATTATAAAAAGTTGCGTTAAGTAACCATAAAAGAATTTTTCTCTAAATTCTATTCTGTTAATGGAGAATCTAGAATTCCTGGCAGAATATGAGATCGCAAATAAAATCGATAATATTTTTGGTTTTCACTATCAACGATAACTTCCTTTTAATTTGGTTTTTCAGTGTTGAAAAACATATAGTACACATGACGAGAACTTCAAACTATTGCTTTCGAATATTTCTCAAGACTACAAAAAATATTTACAACTCAGTTGAAAATTGACGACGAATGGCAATTACGGAAATGCCACACCTGACGTTGCACTGACAGCGAAATGAGAGCGCCATGTACAACGCTATATAAAAAGACAAGGGGAATATTATCCTCAATAAATGCGAGATGCAACATGTGGCCAAGAAGAATGAACGTGTGAATATTCACATGCGTGTGCGCGTCTCGTAAGTGTGACCGGCGCGCTTATTGAATTCCACGCTACAATGAAGTACGGGACACCATGAGAATTCCCATGGGCTCGCGGGACCCTCGCAAACCCGCAAAAGACATCATTTGATCTTTTGTTCATGCGGGGTAATATATTATTTTTTTATCATGTTGGGAAGTAACGCGTTATTTCATAAATAATTATCACACATTCAACAATGAAAATATTTACTTATGATTACTACGAATGAGTTTTAAGTTACATTGAAAGATAAATATTTTTCTGTTTACTGAGTCATTTTGTGAATTAAAAAAAGTCAGTTTAAGTAATAGGAAAACGAAAAATCATGAGTCATCTTATTGATGAAAAATCCAGGGAAAATAATTAACAATATAAAAAGTATATCATATTAAATTAGTAATAATAATTCAAATATGTTTTGAAATAGGATTCGTAAAATACGTATGAAATTAACGCCTTCTCAACAGTGAATTTTAATGAAATGAAATGGGTTATAATTGAGTTCATAAAAAAAAACATCAGAGCAATTAATTTTTTATTAACTTTAAAAAAAGAGATACTGTATTTTGAGATTGACTACGTTCTTTTTTTTTATTTATCTGTCAAAAAAATTACAAGCAAATGAATTTTTAGGCATATTTTTTACTGTTCATGAATATATTAAAAAAAAAGTTTCTTTCGAAACCTATGTATCGAAAAATATTTTATGACATGATAAGTTATTGAATCATAGTTTAAAAATCGAGAAAAAAGCGTTTGCATCCGCATTTCTGGAACCAAAAATTTTTGCGTTAATCGTTCACGTGACTTCGCGTTGTAATCGATTACGACAGGCTCAACATTTGTCCCCCGTCGATGGTACCCTAGATAAGTAAAATTTTCAGGCTGTATGGCGTGAATTCCCATGCATCAAGGGGTCTGAGAACGTGGGACCCCCCACTCAAAGGGACCCCGAGGCCCCTTATTCCCTTTCCCTCGCGCTCCGGGCTTCGGGAGCTTTCGAGTGCATCGGCATGTGGCATCCCGAATTCGAAAATGTCAAACAGTCAGGAATTATAAGCCACGGTCGTCACTTCGCCGGTTCACGATCTGAGTTTTTGCGTTACGTAGACAATATTCGCAAACGAAAAGCGAAGACGAACATTATAATTTTTTCGCACAAGTGTTGCCGTGAACGTAAAAGACTGGAATAAGTGAAAATTCATCGTTTCAATGGTTGACTATTATAATTGCAAAATGTCAGGCAGCGAGGACGAATTGGAACCGCAGCCGCAAAATGAGATGTCGAAAGCAGAATTACGCAGAGTAAGTAAAAAAAAATTTGATTATTTATTTTGAAGTGTTCCATTTTTTTACTACGAGATTCAGCAATAAATGTGTAAAAGCTGTGACTTTTAAAAAAATTAAACGTTTGATTTTTTTATTGAAAATAGAAAAAAAAATTGGAACGTTTTGGAATAAATCGTTTATGGTGATGACAGAAAAAGTCCACTGCTAAGTTATTTTTTCTGTACTTTTTTTTATTGAATAGCATTCTTTTCCTCGTTTCATTAGTATTGAAAAATCTTGGATTGATGTAGCTAATTAGAATTTAAAGATTCTTGAGTATGTTTTTCGCAGGCTTTTTATTTTTCTGCTCAGAAATTTACATTTTCAGCCTATTTCAAGAATGTTTCTATTTTTTATATATTTCGTTATTGATCTTTGTCGAAACGATTATTTTACAACCGTTTATAAATACAAAAGCATTGTATTAAAAAAATTGTAGATAGATAATGTGAGCAATATTATTAGTTTCTTATTCAAATGTTTCATGGAATAATAATAATTGCTTATTCTAGTAAAAATTTCTACGATATTACAAGCGTGGAGATTGTAGTTATTTATAAAAAAACTTTCTATTGTATATCTGTTTATAAAATTTGTTTACAGGGCATATTATTATTATTTCAAGAAGATATAATAATAGAACGATAAAGTACTGCTTCGGTTATTTATATTATGTATAATATCATTTTTTTTCCCGCATCGAATAATATTTAAAATATATGTATCTAGACATTGGTGCTATAATTTAATTACGAGATTTATGAAAGTTTTTTGATGAATTTCAAATTTTTGTATAGTCAATATTAGCAAATTAAATTTAAAAAAATCTTATTTTCCCGTCTATCATAGTAAATTACTTGATTCATTTATTCCTTACATAATTCCTTATTTATCTTAATTTTCAGAGCAACAAACCAATCATGGAAAAACGAAGACGAGCACGAATAAACCAATGCCTGGACGAATTAAAAAGCCTTATCCTGGAGGCAATGAAAAAAGATGTAAGTGTAAATTTCTACTTAAACTAAATCTTATTCATTTCCATTATTTATATACTATACTCGTTTAGATGATTGCATAAAGGGAATAGTATGGTCGTTACTACAATGAGAATAGTACGATTTTCTAAAAATTTAGATATGTCAAGCACAATGTGAACTTACAGAGACCACGTAATATATGGAACACGAGTTTGGGTTCAAAATACGACCTTAACATTGAGATCAATTGCTATATCCAAAATCAGTTTTTGGAAATTAATTGGCTGATAGCAATTCAGTAAATGATAAAAAATACTATGTGATAGCTTAAATTGTTTATTGTAACATAAATTTTTAATTTTGTGCCACTGTAATAATTTTCGTTAATTCTGTTTTTTTTTTTTTTTTCGTACATAAAAATATTTTGTTTAAAAGTCCATTTTTTAAAAGCTTCAATTTTTACATTATGGTTCTTGCAAACCAAGATGCTCTCCAATCTCAAAATTTGTATTTATGATAATTAATCATAATATTCATAAATTCCTGTATATTTACAATTTATTATTGCATACACTTGATTAAATTAGGTACAGTGTAAATGAACATTAAAAACAAATATACCTATTATTATGGAGAAAAACTGTAACTACACTCTACCCTCAAAATGTCTGTGAGAACCTTTTTAAAAGAATTTTCCAAAATTACAAATGCTCGTGCATGCCTCAGCCATTAGATAATTTATTCAAAATACTTTTACGGTCTTTTTTCTTTACGTGTATGTTAGTCAGCGAAAATAGCACGATCTGTATATATAGCTGTGACAATCACAGAGTTTCCAATTGCAGTAATCTGAGCATCTTATAAAGATTAAATTTTAATAAATGAGGCACTTGTCGTATAGACTTTTGGAACTGTAACAAGTGAGCAACAAGTGAGCTTTTGGGCTCCGAATACGGGTTTACCTTAGCGTGGGAATGTTTTGTGTGGATCCCACTCGCATATGTTGGTTGACGCGACCGGCGCGTCTACAGTGAACGAGCATATGTGGGTAAATGTAGGTAAACACCAGAATGACACAAAAGCCCGTGCAAACAGTGTATTATTTTTCAATTACTTAAATGAGTTTAATTAAAAAAAGGGATCATTATTGATAACGGTGTCATAAAAAAAAAACACTATTTTTACAGCTAAATTTGAAAATAAATATTAACATACTTAAGGAGAAACTAAGGAATTAGATTAGTTTTTCATAGTGGATTAAAAAAAATTTTTTTTAAGGGACTATGTTCTATGAAGAACACGTTGAAGTTTTTTTTAACACTTGATTATTCGAATTTCTAACTCTTTGGCGACCTTTACGTTGATGTTTAGTTTGGGTCGACTCCCACGCTCATTGAAAAGGCAACCGCGAGTTTACCATAAAAATGCAAACTCGGCTGAGCCGCCCGGGGACGAAATCTCGAACGCGCGTCACAATAGAATCTCTGAATCCTTCACAACCAATCCACTTTTGTGCGTTATTGTTATCCGAAAAGCCTGGCGAAAGCACCGAGATCATCGAGACTCTCGATGTGTTTTTCAAGAGACCCCTCGTCCTAAATGATCAGAAAACGTCGAGAAAATCACAGTTCGAGAAAAGCAAAAAGAATCCTTAGGAACTGATC
This sequence comes from Platygaster orseoliae, assembly GCA_030522825.1. Taxonomy (NCBI): domain Eukaryota; kingdom Metazoa; phylum Arthropoda; class Insecta; order Hymenoptera; family Platygastridae; genus Platygaster; species Platygaster orseoliae. Next base: position 9,725 of record JAPYZL010145569.1, read on the forward strand.
AAGTTCCCACGACTGTAGCTATTCATTAGAAAATAGTCGAAAGGCTCTACTCGATTTCTAATCAAAACATCGTGGGAGAGTGTGAATCTATTAATATATACGGGGGAAATTGTTTTCTCCATTTCTGTCAATCTTTTTTTTACTACGTGAACTTTTTATTCCAATACTAGTCACAGTGTAGTAACTTGAATCTAGAATGTTATAAATGCATTAAAAAAATTTAAATGAATGAATTTAAAAAAAAATCAAAAGAATTGACTTGACATCTTGAATTGTTTTCTCAAACTCTCGGTACATCGTTTTCAAAGCACTTCTTTCGAGACAAGGTCTTTCAAAATTTTATGATTAAATATTTCAAAGAAAGTTTTACTCAAAATCGTCGATATTAGCAAAATAACATTTTTTTTACACGGAAAACTGCTGTCCTATTTCATTTGGTTAGAAATATACAAGAAAAAAATTGATCGTTAAAAATTCCTAAGGTAGGGCATCTTCTTAATACTGTACCAACAAGAAGAAATTTTTTTCCTGAATCATTGTTACGTGATAAATAACGAATTTTTCCACGTTTGAACCGGTTATTACGCGTCGAGTTAAGCGGCAATAACATCGGAATTTCGGGTTCCCAGCTCGCTGACAAATCGCTCTTAATTATTGCATGGGAGTGTCTCGCCGACAAACGATGCGAATCGGTCTCTTTGATGTTACGGCTTTTTATTGAATACAACGTGTAAAGAATGAAATAAAAATTATCAATCGTGAATTCCCATTCTTTGACGAACAAAGCTGATGGATATCTTCAAATCGTGTTTGAGGGTTCATTCATTAAAGTTCGTTAAAGTCTCGTGATTGTGCCAGATAAAAAAGAATTAAATTAAGCCTTCACTGTTAAAAGCAGTAGTAAGGAGAGTGAAATGAAAAATATTTAAATAATCAGAATTTGAAAAAATTTTTTCTTCCAAGATCCATTTGAAAATTTGAATTCAGAGAGCTGCATCAATACTGCGAAAAAAAAAAAAAACAAAAATTTCGATTCCCGAATTTTTCAAACTTGATGAACCGCACGAAAATCATTCTGTTTATTTAGATTTGAAAACCATAACATCCTGAACTTCCGTACTCGAAAGATCAATGAACTAATGCACCTGTAGAATGTAAACTGCCCAAAAGAACGGTTCCCATTTGTGTTGTGAGGGTTGCTGTGAAAAGGATGGATTCTTGTAGGAGATACGGTCAACAAAAGAAGGTGCAACTTGAGTCGAGTACTTTTTTTTCGCATCTTCATAATTATTGTGAGGTTCCCACGAACGCGGGGGGCGTAGCGAGCGGGCAGAAAAAGAGAACGGGGCAAGCAGGTAGCGGAAGTCATCTGGGCGAAGATCGGTGGGAGTGCATCGTTAGGTTGGTCTACTGAGAAATCAATCCGTGCGTGTAATGTTACATATTGACGCGCGGTGAGAAAGTTTTGAGGGCCAAGGGGGGGGGGGGGCGTCAAGAGGTTTCAGTTTTCAGAAATTTCGTTTAAAACACGCACATTGGAATTTTAAATGATTTAGTAGGTCAATTCTTATTCGAAAACACTCGTAGCCATAGATTCAGAGAATTTTAGATAATAATATTACGTCACGATAATCCACTAGCATGGCAGTAATGAATAAGTGTCTATGCGACACTTGAGAAGACTAGGTAGACTACCAGTACACTAACACATTATTTTTCTGGAGTACTGAAACAATAAAATATACAGTAAATAAATACTTCTTGAAAAAGTTTATCGAAATCTAACACTTGAAAAATTTTTTAGCCCTCACGCCACTCAAAACTGGAGAAAGCCGACATCCTGGAAATGACCGTCAAACACCTACAAACTATCCAACGCCAACAACTCGGCACTGCTGTTTCGACAGACCCCGCGACGCTCTCCAGATTTCGTAACGGCTTTTCCGAGTGTGCCACCGAAGTTTCTCGATACGTGAACCACCTGGAAAACGTGGAACCTGCTGTGAAGAAACGCCTAATGAACCACCTCAACTCCTGCGTCACCAACCTCCAACAAGTACCTCCATTCTACAGCCATTATGTACCCTACGTACCTGAACGTTTGTACCCGGACATCAAAGTCGGATTCCCGAGTGACTACCAAAATGGCGATGAAAACAACAACGGAAGCGCCAGAATACAGATCCCCAGTGGGGTGCAGCTGATCTCCAGTCGACTGATCTCGGGCGAACTGGCCCTTCTGGTCCCACAATCCTCGACATATCCCATTTTTCCTCAAGAGTCTGGCACTTCTCGTGGAACCCAACCTTCCGCCTTCACGGCAGTCCAAAGGTCCAGAAGTCCACTCGTGAGCCCCACAACATCATCGTCCAGTTTCGAAGACACGCATCACCCAGAACCACAATCACCTAGAAACAGGTTCAAGATCCCGGATTGCAACTCTAAATCTTATCTGGAAACGCAAAAGGCCCAGGTTAGTTCCAGCAGTGACCGCAAGTCTCCGAATCCCGAGTTCAAGGTCAGAGAACCTGGTGACCTTGAAGACCCTTGTCACCCGGAAAAGCTGCGACAACCATTGTCAGTCATCACGGACAAGACTTGTAATAATATCAGAGCTTCTGCTTTCGTGAAAAGGAATGATTTAAAGAGGAAACATTCTGAGGGTTTGCTTGGTATTGTGGAAAAAAGGCAGAGAGTGGAAATGGGACAGTTTATGGCGACGACGAGTGGTGGATTTGGCGAGAGGAGGGTGACTGAGAAAGGGGTCGAGGATCTTTCAGGAAGAAATGAAGAGAGAAGGTGTCAAGGAGAAGGTGGATCGGGGGTAGTGAGTGGGGATATGTGGAGACCATGGTGATTGTTTTGTGTGGTTTTGGTAAACGATTGGAACAAGAATGTGAGAATGTAAAATAATTTTTTTGAAACACTGTGCCATTTTGGGGTGTTTGGGTCGTAAGAAAAATTGAGGTGAAAGACCAGAGCTAAGACAAGTTTTGAATTTGTTGTTGGTGTGACGGCAATGAGTTTTTCAGAGCATTGTGATGTTAGAAGTAAACTTACGTCATTGGAACTTAAAGGTTGTAATAAAGTCTCAGGTTTTGAGTATAAATAGATAAATCTGAATTGAATGACTTACGGAAACAGTACACCGTCATACAAAAAAACCAAACTCGAGAACTTACACGTTTTTTTTTGTAGGTATTTCACCGTATGTCCATAAAAAGTAAAAAAAATTCTCCTCACCAAGGATGTGTGATTATAAATTACGTTATTTGTTTTAATTGTTGTTTTTTCTATTTCGTATTTGTTGAGAAAGTTGTCCAAATTTTTCGTATGGACGTTTTGGTACTGTTTGAGGAAATATAAACAGGCATACCAATATCTTTGTGGATTTGACCATGTTTCTAGCTAATCGTAGACAACTATTTATGATTAGAAATATAAGTGTTATAATCCGAAAGAACATTTTTTTAGTCCTAAAAGTATATTAATTTTAGTAACCTTTAATTCAGAAGAGTTTCTCATTTCAGCAAGCGTGAAAATCTATAGAATGTTCTATTCTGAAACTTCGTTCAGGTTTGACATCGAATTTTATGGAATCGGCAATGTACTTACCTTAGAATGTCACGAAAACAGCTATAGAAGTGTTCTAAAATTTTCATACTCACTTTACCTGTATTTTACACGTAATGAAAGTAATAGAGAAGAATATGTAAAACGCTAATTATCAAAGAATGTAAATATCATTGTAGAAAGAGTCGATAGATACATGATGAATAATTTCTTCTTAGGCATATTTTTCAATGTTTGAAAAATAACCCAACAATATTGCCATATTTATGAGTGTGATGCTGTTTGTTGATTGTGCTTATTTGAATAAAAACTAATGTGATATTTTTTTATGCGTATCTGCACAGTGTAATACGTCGATTGAAAAACAATAAATCATTACATTTTCATAGTTTGGAGTTTCATTGATAACTTTGAGAGAAAATCGTAATTGGACGAACACTTTTTTTGAACTTATTCGCAGTAAGACTGAAAAAACTGTTCAAAAATAAAATGATTTTTTTCAAATAGTACGATTCTATCTTTAAAAAATTATGATATGAAGAAAAAAACTAGCAGAAATGCTTTAATGTATTTTCTGATTTTTCAGTTCAGTGTAATCAACTCATAACTTGAAATTATATCGAAATTGATAAAAAAATTTTTTTCAAATCGTATCGATGTAAAATAAACGTAAAATTTCTAAACGTATTCCCAACTCTTGATCAATACAGTGCAAATGATATTGCGAAACATGTCTACTGTTGATAAAGGTTGGTAATTATTTAAACTCCCAAAATATCAGTTTTAATAAACTAAAATAGTTATCCGAAAAAATTCAGTGTTACACAATGTGTGTGAAATGAAATGCGCGATATATTTGATATTCAAGATTTGAAAAATTAAAATAAATTATCATCATATGGTAATAAGCAAAAGCCTACTAAAAATTATTTTACGCGAAAATAGATTTAAATAAAAAAGAACATCGTCATATTTAAGAAACGAAAAATCATATACATTCAGACTTTTTTTTGCAAAATTAGTTAAAATTTTTGACGATTTTTTAATATCGATTTTGGGTTTAGTCCTTCGAAAAGAACGATATTACCGAAAAAATAAATAAATAAATAAACGAAAAACCAAAAACATGCTGATAAACCTGTTGAAATAAATAAATAATTGTCAAGATCTTTTAATATCGAATAACAAAACATAGAATTTTTGACATTTTTGTAAAACTCAATAATAAAACTTACCGATTTTCGATGAAATTTACAGTAAGTGCAATTTTTTGGAATAATTCATGAATCAACTGCAGAGTTCAGTAATTTTATTTTTGAGTACTGAAAAAAATTTATAAGGAAATTGCTAAATCAATAGTCGATGTGATTGGTGATAGGACAAAAATTCACAGTGAGAATGTAAGAGGACGCTACTGCTACAATGGTTTTACGAAACTTTTTGTGAAAAAGTTTTGAAAATGTTTTGATCTGCAAAACATAATTATATGTTGTATTCAAATACAACATGTAATAAAGTTATTAGAAAAATACTTTTTATTCAATAAATACATTTTTCGAATTATTGAAACATTATGCAAAATATCATATGGCAACCCTGTCAATATTATTTTTATAATTATAATTATTTTCATATTAATGTAATGGACGCCGAGCTTAGTTTATTTTGGAATATAAAACAACTATCGAAAGAAAACGAAAGGCCTCTTTTATTTCTAAAATGAAATTCCAAATGAAAGATAAGGTTACATTCGACAGAAAAACAAGATCTGATTTTAAAATTGAATATAACTAAATAAAATTCGTATTCAAGTTATTTTGGGATTTTTCATGGTATACAATTACAAAATTCTGTTTTCAAATAACATAAGACTTTGTTTAAATGAAATTTCGGAACATTTTTTAATTTCTATTTGATAAATCGAAATGACAATTAATGGACTCTTTTATGAATTTTACAATTCATAAAAAACACATCAAATCATTAGGAAATAAAACAAAAAAAAATTCGATCGATCAGCAAATTCGGCTTTATCTTTTAAAATCGCTGAATAAAAGTAGAATTCTATAACAATTTGATATATCGGCACAAGATCATTTTTGGAAAGGTGAAATAAAACTAGCTGAATCGGTATCTTATTTTTCAAAAATAAAAAAAAGGTTTAATGTTATAAAGTGCTTTCAATATTTAATTATATTTATATTCAATTGAATATAAAATCAGAAGTTTTACCAAGGCAGTTGATTAGTGCTGACCGTTTATTGATGCTTTATCCGTCAATAGCGAAGCGAAAGACAAAATGAAATCAGCAGGGGGAGCAGCTATTCGGCAACTCTGAAAATAACAAAAGTTGAAAAAACACCCTTAGTTATTTTGATTTTTATACATACTCGTACCTATGTTTGAAAGTTTACTTTTTTCTATGTTTATCACCTGACTATGGCCAATGTCCAAATATTCCTGATATTTTACGATCTACAACGTGTTCAAGCTTGATCTTAAAATTTTTTTAGTATTATTGGAGCTTTTTCTTCATGCTTTCGAATTTTTATTTTTTTTATTGAAAGTATAATAATAAATATGCGAAAAACTTGAAGTACATTCTAAAATAGTTTTATGCGTTTTATAATTTTAATCGCAAAATATAAAAACATTATTTACTAAACAACTCAAATCAATCAAATATGTAAGCAGTTGTATAAATCATAATTTTATGTAAAGTATGATGAAATTAGAGTGAATCATGCTGTCGAAAGTACAAAAATTTATTTTCTACGGTCATGTACTTCGTCTATTGATTGGAAAAAATTTCATGAATTCCTCAACCCGAAATTGTTGATTGCGTAATGAAAATGAAGCTTTGGAATGTATTCTTTAAGGAAAATGTCGAAATGAGCGTATGCTCAAGTTAAAAAATTTATTTTGAGCATAAAATTTATCAAACAACAAAGAAGGAAAATTCTGATTTCTTTTACCGAGATCCTTGCCCTATCAAGTTTTATACATATAACTATTGAAAAACGTGATGACTTGATCATATTTTCGATATCATATTTAGCTCCGTCAATTTCAAGAATTTTGAAAAATTGTAAATTACATTCAACATATTCCACAACAAAATATTACATATTATTTATTTACGAAATAACGCTTTTGTATATTACGGTACATACACACTAGTTGAACTATGGAAATATTCCGACAAAAAAAAAATTTGTATTTTGAGTTTTTTTTAATGAATTTTTTTAATTTTAGGATGTTATAGACAATCTCTGTAATCTGATTTAGTTTTTAAAAAAATAACTGACTTAAAAATGACGAAAAACACCAACAAAGTGACATCGGAATGCTCTCCAGAGATTGTTACCTAATAAAAAAATTTTTGAAAATTTGTACATCATTGCCGAAAATGACATGTAATTTTAGAAATGAAGAAAAATTCTACATTAGAAACATGCTATCGCAGTACTTTATCAACTGACGAACGAACCTAGAATAAACAAAAATTTTCTTCACGTACGAGTAAAAAGAAAATAAGTGCACTCATTTTCAGAATCATCAAAAAAAAGTTATGAGTCTAAATAAGCTCATATGCCGATCAGCCTTCTGGAATGGTTAAATTTTAAAATCCCGGAGAAGGTAGGGAACAAATTTTTAACATAGCTGATACTACATATTTTCGAATGTACTGCTCATTCAGCCCCTATAGACTGATCAGCATAATATTATATGCTGACTCGAACTGGAGATCTATTTTGATTTCAATGCAGTTTTTCATTTTTATTTTCTAAATAGAGATTGAGTTAGATTTCCAACGAAAAGTTCACTTTTATTTGCGAGTGGAATTTTATTTTACTTTTTAAGCTATAAATATTGAGAAAATCGTTAATGTTTAAAATACTCATGAAAAAATCTACGAAATCTTTGAGTTTGTAGCATTTCGACTAATTGGTCGGAAAAAACTTTGAAGATCTATTTATATTTCGTATCGCATATATATTATTCATATGCATATAGCATAAAATTGAATTTATATATATATATATATATATATGTATAATTTCAATTTTCTGACGAACATTAATAATCAACAAAATTCTAATTTAAAGTGTCACAATAAAAAACTGTTTAAAAATTATGGAAATATTTGTAGGAAACAATCTTTTTACAATTTGGGCTATACCTGCGTTAAGGAGTGCACGCAAAGCGGTAGAGTCTGCACCAAGTGGCAATCACTGCAAATGGGAAAGTATTGGATGATCAAATCCTCAATTACGACTATGTGACTTTGAATTCTTTTTATTGCGACACTTCGATCTTTTTTGGAAAGTATTCAAAGTCAGGTAGCCGGAATTGGAGATTGGACTATCCAATACTTTTCCATTTTCATTGAGAGAAAAATCTAGTACTTTTCACTAAAAAATATAGTAATGGGGGATCGAGATAAAGTATTGTTAATTTGAGGTATACTATATACAACAGTATGGTATCATTCAAAATATTCGTATTGTAGTAAGTGGTTTGTAGTAATGTAGTTGTAGCTGTACGTTCTAGTGAAATTCGTATATGGGGCGTTCCATATCAAGTGTTCCCACCTAAAAAACTTACGCCTATTTTCATTGAATTAAAAGTCAGGTGAATATTGGCATGAAATATGTAGCATTATTGTTATTTATAGTATTTTTTTCGCTCTTTTCAAAAAAAAATATATCGTAAATGTAACATGATTATTATTGTTAATTTTTTCAACTTTTATTATTTATTGAATGTTTACTCAGAATGCGACATTTTTAAAAAAATTTTTTCTTTGTTTAAATAAAAGTTTATACCTTTCTCTAAAAAAAATGCTAATACTATTTTGTG
>JAPYZL010145570.1:0-17267 GCA_030522825.1 Platygaster orseoliae
AAAAACCGAAAAAACCGCGGAAAATTGAAAAAAATCGAAAAAACCGTGAAAAATCAAAAAAACAGAGGAAAATCGAAAAATCGCGATAAATCGAAAAAAATCGAAAAAAGGGGGAGGGGGTGGGTGGAGGTGGGTGATGGAGCGGGGGGAGGCCGAGCTCTGACAGGGGTGAGGGGAGTGAGCGGCGCGCTGGAGGTAGCGTGGGAGGTGGAGGAGTGGGGGGAGGCTGAACCGGCTTTGCCTATCTACTCTCATTATTTCTCAGAATTTTCTATTAAGTGAACGTTTTAAATTCGACCAGCTGTTGTAAACATGTTTTGATTTTTTAGTTTGGCTCTAGAGAAAAAAGGTAGGGGGGGGGGGAGGATCGAGGGTAAAGAATTTTAAAATACGAAGCAAAGGAACGAAAAGCCTTATTCAAAGTATTTTTTTTCCTCAGATTTTAGTACCCTATTTAACATACTTTTCATTTCATCGATACTAATGTTAATCTCGCTCCCTTAAGATGAAAGCACGCCAACTAAAATTCACAAAAAAAAAAAAAAATTATACATATAGAAATGGACGATAGACATCAGTTGAATAGATGACGATCGACAGTGGCTAAACATATTCAAATAGGGTCCTAAAATTTAGGATGGAAATATCAATGGACACAGGACTATTGAGGTTCATTTGATTCAATGTCAATGAGGGGAAAAGAGGATTGATTATTATATAAGATGTATTGCTTTGTAGGATTTTTTAAAAAGTTTACGAAGTCATTCTTTTAAATTTGCGAGCATAAAAGTTTTTAGAAAATCAAAATTGGTAATTTCATATAAATTGGATATGTGATATTAAGAATATTACATTTAAAAAATTATTGCTTTATATTCAACATTGCTAAAAATTGTTTAAATGGTTTTAAATTTTTAAATAAACGGGGATTTAATTAACTGTCATATACATTATGTGAATATATGAGAAATATTATTTATTATCTATAAAAATGTTATTATTGTGATGAAAATGTAACAAAAGATAAAATTGTCTCCTCAAAATTTTTTCTGAAAACTGTATTTTTGAAATAAATGAATAGCATTTGATATTTCAGTTAGAAATAAAATAGTTTGTTATCATTTGTTTCAGAATTCATCGATGATTTACATAATTAGTTAACCAAAAATGACTGATACACATTTTTTAGATTATAGAGAAATTATTAATATAAATGTTTTTTAAGCAATGTTCAAACTTATTTATAAAAGTGCTACAACAATCCTAATTTCTTTCAAAAAATTATGAATACATCTTTGATGTTTCAAAAATTTTAAATCTAATAACGATACCAATAGTTTTTTTCTATTAAATAAATAATTTATTACACTAGTAAATGCATACTCTAAAAACTATGAAATATTATCTGTACATATGTTTCAATTTTTGTTGGTTTAATAATTATTATTGAAAAAAGTTTCGTCCTTTGTACCGGAACCGTGAAATTTCAGTGATCTCTGGAGATCGACTCTAGAATGACAGCAGTAAAATTGAATCTCGAGAAATCGTTAAATGTGAAGGCCCTACCACTCATCTCCAAAATTTTCGAAACAACAATTCAGCAGTCATCAAATAAAGACATTCTTTGATAGGAAGTAGCAATTTATTTCGATTTCTCATCATTCATTTGTGTTTTGTATCGAAGAGAGAGCAATAGATATTGATCGAACCAACGTCCTTCACATTTCGAAATAATATCACCGAGATTGTATCGATCATTTTTGAAATGTTTTTACGTGTCCTTCATCTATTTTTTGCCATCACTTTTTTTAACTAGCCAATGTTCATCAATTTACTATTCATTTTTCATGCAGTGTATGTACTGTAAGAATTTTTGTATGAACAATCTAGAAACGAAAGGGCTAAACCAAAAATTATTCCAAAGCATTTTTTTTTATTTTTATACCGTCTGGACTGAACAATTTTCGAAATGTGGGTGAAAATATCAAGTTTTTCTGTAAAAAAATAAAAGAATTTTTATTCTACATTCACTTTCTTATTTCCACATACCAATAACAAGTGATTAAGCCAAAAAATATCGCCTCATTCATGATTTCACTTTCAAACTTTTCAAGCTGCATTTTTCTTCTACTCTCTTTATGATAATCATCCCAGCGTTTTCGTGCTTCAAATTTCGTCAACCTTTTCTCGGTTTTTTCGATGCTTTGCATTTTTGGAGCGCGAAATTTGAACTCATGCGTGATAAATGTTTCATGGTGTCTGTCAATTTGAGTCTCTTTTGGAGCATTCAGAGACGAGTGAATTGATGTTGCTCGCTCTCACGACTAAGTTAGTGAATTCACGCGCATCTAGTTTTTTGCACCGAGTTAAAAATCGTCCTCGTCATTGTAAAACGAAATCGAGCGACATCTTTTTACCTTTTTTTTTAGACCGATTGCGCACGCAAATTTTTTCTACCGTAAAAATCGGTTTATTATTCCTCTGCGCGATTGCATAATTTTTTTCAGCAATTGTGTACTAATTGTGATGCAGAGGTTTTCACAAACACATAAGTTTTTATTTTATTTTATTTTTATTTTTTTGAATTCGCATCATGCGATTGTATTTTAGGGAAAACCTAATGAGGCGATTGAATTTTTTTACAGAATGAGAATGAATATGTTCAGCGCCAAAAAACATTTAACTGGTTGTGAAAAAGTGAATCTTATAGAGATTTAGTGGGACTGGATGAAGAAGAATGGGAATACTTTTTTAAAAGTTATTCAGTTTTTATGGAAGTTAGCGTAGATAACAACCAATTCGGTGACTTTCAGAACAAAAAAAAAGTTGTTTAGTCAATAGCCATGCAGATTTTATGGTTTAATAGCATTTTGCAATTTTTTTCTGTTTCGCACATTATAACTGAAACTTATGAAATACGACAGGTAAAATTTGGAAAAAATTAATAATTTTACAATTAGGTCTGTATTTATAGATGATTTCTTACAAACCGCGTGAAGTTAAATTTTAGAAGATTCTTGTATGTTTATAATATATTTAATGGAAATTTTCCAACTTCATCAGTTTTTGTCATTTATAATGCAAAAGAAGAAAATAGTAAAAAATAATAATTTAGTTTTGGAACTCTAACTTAATTATTTTAAGGTGTAAAAATTTTTGGCTTTTAATCCTGATTACAAAAAGTGGTCTGTAAAATTATTATAATTATTTATTAATTCATAATCAGAAAAAAAACTACTGGATTAATATTCATACTGGAATTATCATATATCTTTTTGATTAGGAAGATACAAAAAAATTTGTATGTGTAATATCAAATCTGTTCATAGACACGTTCTTCGAACCTCAGACACAATTCAAAATAATGCTACATAATAATATTTTTTGAAAAAATGTGACTAAGCTTGATGAATATCAAAATTATATCATCAAACATGACACCTATGATAATTTAAATAAAATATTTCTAAAACATTTTCCAAGATATATCTTATGATGTTAGATACCTGAAGACGCAGTCAATGTAGAAATTCTACTTCGTACCATCTGTGGCTTCAGAAAGATAGTTGGTGATCGTGGGTACATTATCGTAAGACGGATTCTTGACTCTGGAACAAATCCTGAGTTGGCGCTAGACATTTCTCAAGAGTGCTGAAAAGAAAAAAATATATTAACTTCATTCCTTTTTTTCTGAGTTGTTTTTTCAAATTTTTGATGAATTATTGAATAAAATGTATTTTTTTTTGGATACATAGAAGATTATTTTGATTTTTTGATGACGTTCTATTGTAATTTGTATAATTATTGAGATGTGACTAATAAATTGTGATGATATAGCTTCAAACTCAATTAAACTTTTCTCATAATTATTTAAAACAAAATTCAAAATCTTCTTATACTAAAAGAAAATTTCCAAAAGACTACATCGATTTTAATTAACAATATTTATTGAAGAAGTGAAATTCTCATTTGTGATCCTCGCTACGCTCGTATTCATTAATCTTAAACTTATGCAAAGTCGCTTTTTTAACTTGCAGCATAAAATACAATTTTTTTAGCACAGAGATCCACCTTTTTCACCCACCACTTGCCCTCCCTCTCACTTCCCCTCCCTTCCACCCTTCTTCACCATTGCATTGTTATTATCATTAGGTGGTTCCGCGATAATGCATATGGGCGCGCCAGAAATATGCATGATCGCCCACGTCCAAGACCGTTCGTTTTCGTGGACCGGTGATTTCGCGAGTAAACTGTGATGATCCCGTGCCAGGGGCGGCAGAAGATGTGGGGATGCTGAGTACTAGACTATATAATTCAAAAGAATAGAAAGATTTGCGTGAAAAATTCGGGATAGGTTAAATATTACGTAATCAAACGGAAATTCATCAATTAACTATATATTTTTTTGTATATTTTGCATAAGAAACAAAATTTATCGATATTTACTATTAAAATTTTACTATATATTATTATATATTAGTATAGCTCTTCGCGCGCCGACCCGCATTCGGTTTTTTTTTGAGGTATATTTTTTATTCAAAAAAAATATTTCTTGAAAGATATTGAGATTTTAATCTTTTTCATTAAAAAAATGTGTAGATAGATAGAAATCATTTAATATACATAAATTCTGTCAGATTGAAGTTATAACTTTTAAAAAGTGTTCGGGTACTTTCAGAAATGTTCGGGTATGTTCGGAAGTGTTCGGGTATTGGGTGCTGAGTCTTAAGTATTAGGTGTCAAATCTTAAGTATTAAGTCTTAAGTATTAAGGGTTAAGTCTTACGTGTTAAGTCTTAAGTATTAAGTGTTATGTCCTAATTATTAAGTCTTAAGTATTAGGTGTTAAGTCTTATAAGTTAAGTCTTAAGTACTGAGTGTTAAGTCTTAAGCATCGCGTGTTAAGTCTTATAAGTTAAGTCTTAAGTACTGAGTGTTAAGTCTTAAGCATCACGTGTTAAGTCTTAAGTGTTAAGTCTTGAGTATTAAGTCATACGTATTAAGTGTTAAGTCTTATGTGTTTAGTGTTAAGTTTTAAGTATTAAGACTTAAGTATTAAGTGTTATTATTCTTTCTCATCGACAATACATAAAAAAAATTGAATTAACACTCATTCTTTTAAAATTTCAGTTGCCTCTGAGGCTTCGTGTTTCAGTCCCGCAATTACATTGTTCCCGAAGCACGTGCTCGTACGTCAGAACGCTGCTCGATGCAAATCGGGCCCCTAAAAAAAAGGGGGTATACATTTCGCTGGCACTAAATGCAGCTGCGGATTATCAGCGACGCTCTTCGAGGACGCATAAATCAGAACTGTACTGATTTATTTTATATCTCTCCTTGCCGGATCAAACGTATCGAGTTGCCCGCGAAATGGTCCCAGGAACATTTTGGAACATTTGTCGGAGCGAATTTCAAGAGGCTCATCCACTTTTTCATCGGCCATTGGAACGGCAATTGTGAATGAATTTTAAAGAGATAACGGATTCGAGGACAAGTCAGTCGAGCGTAGATGGCAATAAATCATTATTTTTGATTGGGATCATTCGATTTTCATACTTCATTCGAAGTTGAATAAATAGCATAAAATACAGAAGAATATCTCGAATAGTCTTGATAATTCTGAAACTTTGAACTTTGTAGGAAAGAGAAAAATGTGGAATATTTTATTATTCATATTATTATATATGATATATGATATTATTTCAAAAAATAATATTTTATAATAGCACAATTTTTTCTGATAACGTAAATTCATCCATTATAATTCACTGTAAGATACAATTTTTTTCCACAACGTCAACTTTCTGGAGTCAAAATGAATCGATCGGAATTCATTAAAAGCTCATTAATCATCGAAATACATCATTAAAGCTCGATGTTCATGAAATTGAAGGGTTGAAGAGGGTAGGGGGCCATGCATGCATAACCAAAGTTTTATGGGTTCCCGAATTCGCTTGATCTACTTTATTGAACGTCAGGTTCGTTTGTGGGGAATTGCGCGTGGAAAATTGTAATTTAAAAGCAGCAGTCAACGACGGGTTTGGACCACCTCGTCGCACAAATCTTGCAAGGCACTGGCATGGTGGTCTCCCGTGGACACGCCAGAGTAATCCAGGTAGCGTGAGTCATTTCGCATAATACACTTTTGCGCGGCGAGAACGTGGGTATTGAGGTTTGGCATTTTATGAAGATGTTAGGAATCGAGGTAAAGGCAGTACATACCTATTTTTTAACTCGTAAGGAATACGGAAACAAATGTTTAGTTTGGACAACCAAAGGTCTGTTTACGTCAATTAGAGTTTTTGTTATGAAACTTTCGTTACTCCATATTAAACCCATTATTTTTCTTATTTTGTAACAAGATCCTTATAATATTTTAATAAAATCTCATAATTACTTTCAAAATACGTCAACTCCCAATCATTCTGACGAGTTTCGAGAAACGCGCCGAGGGCGAAACTTCGCCGGTGTGCAATTTTCATTTATAATCCATCGGACAAGATTTAGGACGTATCAATTCGAATTTTTTTTTTACTTGCTTTGCATTTAAGAGAATAATCATTTCACCCCGAGGGTACAACAGCGAGGTTTTCGGGTCAAGGTCAGGGGCCGGGCCGAACTTTTCTGTTCCCACATTCGCGCCAACATTTTTACAATGCGAATTAAGCCAGCGCTTTTTCAATGCTCGCCCTTTACCTCGCAATTTCGCTTGTCCTGCTAGTGCGCATTAATTTGCGTGCGTGGGTGCGAGCAATTCGAGTCTTATTCTTCGGGCTTATTGTGAACGTCTTCGAAAGTTTTTCCGCAAAGCACCGACTTTTTTGGCGCACTGCGAGAAAGTAATAGTCATGGCTACCAAGAAAATACAGTAAAAAAAGGTCATCAGTGTCATCACACTCATTTTTGTTTTATTCTCACAACAATTGTAAAATATAACAATTTCTCACTTTTGGAAGCGACTATAATCAGTAATTGTATTTTTATACTTATGATAATAATACTTTTGATGTTTTGATTATTATCATCCATATTTAAACTTTTTAAGATAAAAAGTTCAAGGATTTCCAGAAAAAACTTATTTATGAATGAAAATTTCGAAGGGGAGAGGATTGAAATTTCTTTGTTCTCTTTGAAACTAGTAGATTTTTTTGTACGGTTGCTCTTGTTTTTTACTTTTATATAAGCTCGTGCATTCGACAAATGATTTATGCACTATGAGTCGCAAATATAGTGTTCCGCTTGGCGTATGAAATTAATTTCGTACATGCCCGGCCGGCCTTGCGCCCTTGTAACTATCAATAATCGAGGGGACCGGAGTTACTCATTAATGGCTTGTCAAGTTGCAAATGTACGAATTCCGTCGTTCGATCCGCGAATATAGGTCATCAGAATTTCATAGATATTGATGAAAATGAATATTTATGACATCGCTGAACAGTCAATCATAATCAATGAAAATTCAGCTCTGCACATCGAAAAGCCCTTCATTATTGTTTATCAACAAAAATTTTTTAATTGAAAACTCTTCTGAATATAAAAATAGGACAATATTTTTAATAACATCCAGTTTGACATAATAAAAAACATGGAATTTCACTATCTAGGCATTTCACTTACAGAATGTGATAGTGCAAGGAAGACAGCTAGCCTTATCAGTATTTTCCATGTTGCAGAAATCGGCTAACGTTCGTAAATTGCAACTTTCCAGTAGATAATCAGAATAAAAATTTTTAAATGCCAATAAGTCATGGTAAATTGCCGCATATTTGCTTTGCGAGAATATTATGGAAATGACGAATGAGTAAAAGTGACTTAAAAAAATGACTGGCGTCATTATGAAGATAAGTGTATGGAAAGTAGTTGGCGCTAGTCGCGAAAAACATGTTGCGGAAGCATGTTTAATTTTACAACAACTTAATTGTTAAACGTTTCAGAGATTACATAATGACCTAACTTTTTATCTCAAAAATTTCGAACTTGGAAGATATTCATAAAATGTACTCGTAATGTAAAGTTTATACAAAGTTGAAAATAAGTTCTTCCCATTAATTTCATAATCTAAAATTTCCAATTTCTCTGGAAAAACTTCAATTTGCGTTTTTGAGGATTGCAATGGGCGTGAAAGCTAATACCCTGAATATTTTCGGTGACAACCTGGCCACTTATAATTCGCATTTCAACACCTTCGAAGAACGGCGCGCTTCTTGAAAGGCAGTTCTCCCGTTTTTAATGCCGCTTTTGTGCGACATGATATGCATACATCTCACATCACAAGGAATTACAAGTCTGGCTCGGTCATCAATATTCAAAAGGCCGCGAACTTCTTTCGTGCCGGTTAATTGCATACAAATGCATTTTTCGCAATTTATCGTTCGTAGCAACGAGACTAAGTCTCTTTTTTGCTGAAAGATTGATAGAGCAATATGAAAAAGAAATCAGGAACGGTGTCAGCTGGTTTAGTGGTCTCACAATCACCAGTCGTTTTAATGGAATGAAAAAAAAGTTTTTTTTTTTAACGTAGCTTTTACTCTACTTCAAAAAAAAAAAAAAAAAAAAAAAAAAGACTTATTTATAGAGATCAAATAATTATATATTTACGTGAGAAATATGAATGTGGAAAAGATGAAATGAATAGTTTATACAATTGTGAAAATTCAACTATATGTTGAAGTCACTGATTCATTTTCCGTAAATCGAAAAGAAAAAATTTTGTAATGTAACATTTTAATTTAATAGAAGTATTGTTCTATCATAGATATCCTAGGGCGTACTTGCGTTGGAACTGAAAATTATAAATTTCGTTTAATAATAGAAACTCCATAATATAACCAGAATTTCAAGGTTCACTGTGTTTCATTTTTGAAATCATTTAACTTCGAGCGGTGTTTTTTCTAGAAACAGATTTTTTTCTTTTTTTTAGTGTCATCTGGTTTGTGGTCTCACAATTAGCAGTATTTTTATTGGAATAAAAAAAATTTACTTTTCTTTGGAGTAAATTTTACGCCGTATCTTAAAAAATAATGGGCCTTTTTGTTTAAATAAAAATGTTTTAAATAGGTACTTTAAAAAACTTTCCAGGAATTAGATTATTTTTATTCCGAGTGAAAAATAAAAATGTGAAAAAAATTAAATGAGTAGTGAGTAAAATAGTAAAAATTTAACTATCCGTTGCAGTTACTAAATTAAGTTCCGAAAAAGAAAAGAAAAGTTTTGTAATCAAACATTTGAATTCAAGATTAGTATTGCGTGATAATAGAAATCATCAGTTTCACATGCGTTAAAATTGATAATTATGAATTTTTTTTAATAATAGAAATTTCATCGAATAACTAGAATTTTGAGATTTATTGTATTTTATTTTTTTAATTATTAACTCAAAGCTTTAATTTTTTCAAGCCTTGGAATTTTTTCTCAAACATAAATTTTATGCAACTTTTTTATACATAAACAATAGATAGTATAATTTATGAAATTTTATTAAAATAAAAAAGTTAAAAATGTCAGTTATTCATAATTTTAGATATGATACTGTAATTATCGTTTAGTACAGTTTTAACTATTGTCATAAAATATTTGTTTCACATAAGGTATTTTATTCACCTTACTTTCAAAATTAAACAGTACTATACTGCATGACTTTTGAAGTATGAAATACTCAATCATCGAAATATTTCAAGTTACTATAATTTTCTCTTATATCCTTCAATATTTATATTTTTAACCAAAAAAATCATTTGTTGAATATTAGGTTTTTATTGAAAATTTATTTCTACATCGTTTCGGCCCATATAACTTACATAGATGCACTTCCAAGAGTTCAAACAGTGAATGATAAAAATCCAAGCTCAATATTCTCTTAGTTGAACGCCATACTATGTTACAATTTATTTCCATCTTTAAGCGATTACTGCGACGGGCTCGATATGGTAAAAAATTACAAAAAATTCGAATATTCATGTTATGAATGAAAATGAATATTGGATTTTTTTTCGAAAACTGTGATTAACCAAAAAATCATGGCAGATGTTAGATTTGTCACTCTAAACAACTACAGGAAGAGAAAACTCAGCGGCTTACACTTGAACTCGTTGCGAGATCAAGGATTTTAGATGAACAATTTTTATTGAAGATTTATTTCTACATCTTGTCAGCCGAAAAAAACACTCATACCTGCACTTTCAAAAGTTTAAACATTTAAGCGAAATTTTTAAATCGCCAGATCTCCTTCAAAAATTGACAGATTTCAAAATTTTTTGGCGGAAAATGTTCGTGGGCTTTAAGCGCTACTGGCAAGTCAGAGAAAATAGTATATTATTTGAAAATTTGTTAGCGTAAAATCCACAAAGTGTAGGTCACTTTTAATTGAAAAGCAATGTTGAAAAAAGTACAATAAATTAGAAATAAATTTTTTAACTTTTTTGTGATATATACATGAATAACACTTGAACAAAAACAGGTAAAAAGAGATGCAGAGATGAACTTTTTACCCCAAGTTTATCTCTGCATTATACGTTTGAACACATTTAAATAACATACAACAATTTTAGACAAATAAATAATGTATTCATCACGAGAAACAGAATTGTGCAACAAAATTTACTTTTTCAATATGAAAGATTTCATTGAATTCTTTATCACAATATTTGTTCAGTGATATAATGGCATACAAGTTTTCTGCGTTGATAATAGTTATTCTTCGCGTCTACAACAAATATCGTCGAATATTTGAATTTTTATGAATTGCATTGAAATTATATACTTTTCTCATACGTTGTCGTATTATGAATTTATTTTGGATGGGGATCATTACATTGTGAATAATAGTAAAACATCAAAGTTTAAGTATATATTGAATTAGATACATATGTTTTATTTACATCATGCAGATTCCTCATAGTAATCTTACAACTTTTCATTATTACGAATCACGGTAACACCTGTATTCTTTAATCATAAAATATGTAATCAAACCGCAAAAATTTGCCCAAAACTAAGGAAAACGTGACCTTCCTATGTCATTCTCTTTTTATTCTATGGACAAAGAAAAATCATGTATCTCAGTGTGAGCCTCAATGTAAGATTTTGTTGGCATTACTTGTAAAATATATATCATCAATAGATTTAGTGAATTTGCGTTATGTTTCATGTACATGATTTGCAATACAAATATTAAGATTTCATAAGTCATTGAACACCTTTTATATGCATAGAGAACGTAGAAAAAAGTTAGTTCTTTTCACTTCGTGGATTTTACGCTAACGAATTTTCAAATAATATACTATTTTCTCTGACTTGTCAGTAGCGCTAAAATCCCACGAACATTTTACGCCAAAAATTTTTGAAATCCGTCAATTTTTGACGGAGATCTGGAGATTTGGAAATTTCGCTTCGAATTGAAATTTCACCGAGCGCCCGCTGAAACTCGCTTAGCAACCCCTCCCTTGCCTACTAGGCAGCGAGAGGTCACGCGTCGGAGGCGGTTATGGAATCCAGGAGCACAATTGGCTACAAAATTTTATATGAATTGTTGAAATTTGAAAGGTAAACCTATTAAACCTTAAAAATTAAAGAAAAAGAAATCTAATAAATCAAAATAGTAAATACGGAATGATAAGAATAAATCATAATGATAAATATAATGAATGAATACAATAATAAACAATATAAAGAATGAATTCCATAATGTCAAGAATTAAAAAAGGAATAAAAAGGTTGATTGTATTGAATAATTCAAATAATTTATTCAATAATATCAATTCATAAGATAGCACAATCGAGTTGTTTACCCAAATAAAAATAATTAAATTTTTGCAAACAATCGTCTGATATTTATTTTAGAAAGTGCGATTAAGACAAGTCAAATGACCCTAATTTTTGACGTAGCCAAAGCCGTGGATAAGAAGCACACGGAAACATTTATACAATTTTAATCATTCAATTTCATTTTTACGTTTCCATTCACTTTTTTCAGCTCTCTTCGCAAATGTTTAATTTTTCTCTCAAAAACCTCAACTTCGCTCGAATATTGTAGTAGGTGCGTGTGTATGCGTGTGTGTGCGCGAGAAAGGGTTAGTGACGTTAGTGACAATTAGTGAATTTCTCGCGCGTGAACGTCGTAAACAGCGTCGTGGTTATTTCCATATATTTCATAATTATTTCAAGTTTTTTCCTCGCGACAAAAATCTTCCATCGAACGACGGAAAAGTGGAAACCGAGAAGTGCACCGATTCTCCGAAAGTTATCCCTTTTATTATTCTTTTGTTTGTTATTTACCCAAAACCGACGCCGGAGTTTATTATCTATCATTTTCTATTGTTGACAATGTCTCGCGTACGTGCGCGTTTGACGTGATTTATCGGTAACAATACATACTATCTGAGAACTCCGTTAAAAGTTTCTGGCAGTCTAATTTTTCGAGTGTTTTCGAGCATGGTCGTCACAAAAGGTAGGTTATTAACTATTCAACAATGTTGAAAAAAGCGATAGAAAATGTGTAACATTCATCTTCAGGCAAAGACGAGGTGATGAAAACGAAATTTTTAAATCATTTATGCTTTCATTTTTCGTAAATGTACTCACAAAGTGAAACCCAAAATAGGGGGCTGTCCACAAATGACGTCATCAATTTTTTACCTCCTTTTGACCCCCTCCTTCCCCACGTCATCAACCATCATCATTCCGTAGACCCACCCTCCTAGTGTTGACGTCATCAAATCCAAACTACGGGCGCGAAATTTGGAAAAAGTGCCTTAAACTTTTTGATAAAAAGTTCTATTTTTACGATCATGTCATCATCTTTGGACCCCCCCTCACCCCTGACGTCAATGCCCGTCATCCAACTCAATACCCCCTCCTTAAGTGTGATGACGTAATATGTGGACAGCCCCTAAGGTATGGCGCCTGGGTATGTTTGTTGGCAAAATTTTTATACTTTAAAATAATAGCTCGAAGCAATGTAGTATACTAATAATTCTATCCGATTCAGATAAAACCTCGAGAAGTCTAAAAATTTGTCAATTGTTTATTAACGAAAACTTTGTTTGACGAAAAAACTTTCTTTTGCACAATCTAATTCCGTCGTGTCATAGGATAAAATTCAGTCTATATTTTGTTGACGCAAGTCGCATAAAAATCCATTCAGCAATTCACATGATATACTAATTAATATAAAACTTTCTATAAATATTCAACTGCAAATAACTTTGCCAAAATGATTTTTTCGGAAAAAAAATTCATGGAGTAGTTTTTTATCGAAACATCTATCAATTGTGGACAGAATGATAAAAAAAATGAAATATAGGTTTTGGCGGTCGATTTCAGAAATTTTGACTTTGCCGCCAGATAAGGGCTGGCGCCTGGGTATGTTGAAAAAATGTTTATACCTGAAACCGTTTTACATCCCAAACTTTTTTCATTTGAGATCATAGCTCGAAGCAATGTAGTATACTAATAATTCTATCCGATTCAAATAAAAACTCGAGAAGTCTAAAAATTTTTCAATTGTTCATTAACTAAAACTTTGTTCAACGAAAAAACGTTCTTTTGCAAAATCTAATTTCGTCGTGTCATAAGATGAAATTCAGTCTCTATTTTGTTAACGCAAGTCACATAAAAATCCATTGAGTCAATCACATAATATACTAATTAATATAGAACTCTCTATAAATATTCAACTGCAAATAACTTTGTCAAAATGATTTTTTTGGAAAAAAAATTCATGGAGTTGTTTTTTATCGAAACATCCATCGATTGTAGACAGAAAGAAAAAAAAAAAAATGAAATATAAGTTTTGGCAGTCAAATTGAGAAATTTCGAATCTGCAGCCAGATAAGGGCTCGCGCCTGGGTATATTTGTTGCAAAATTTTTATACCTGAAACCGTTTGACATACCAAACTTTTTTCATTTGAAATCATAGCTCAAAGCAATGTAGTATACCAATAATTCTATCTGATTCAGATAAAAACTCGAGAATTTAAAAAAATTTTCATTTGTTTTTTAACGAAAACTTTGTTCAACGAAAAAACTTTCTTTTGCAAAATCTCATTCCGTCGTGTCTTGGATGAAATTCAGTCTCTATTTAGTTGACGCAAGTTGCATAAAAATCCATTGTGACATTCACATAATATACCAATAAATATAAAACTTTCTATAAATATTCAATTGCAAACAACTTTGCCAAAATGATTTTTTCGGAAAAAAAATTCATAGAGTTGCTTTTTATCGAAACATCCATCGAGTGTGTGAACAGAAAGAAAAAAAAATGAAATATATGTTTCGATGGTCGATTTTAGAAATTTTGACTCTGCCGCCAGATAGGATCTGGCGCCTGGGTATGTTTGTTGTATAAATTTTTATACCTGAAACTGTTTGACATCCCAAACATTTTTTATTTGAAATCATAGCTCAAAGCAATGTAGTATACTAATAATTTTATCCGATTCAGATAAAAACTCGAGAAGTCTAAAAATTTTTCAATTATTTATTAATGAAAACTTTGTTCAACGAAAAAACTTTCTTTTGAAAAATCCATTTCCGTCTTGTCATAGGATGAAATTTAGTCTCTATTTTATTGACGTAAGTCGCATAAAAATCCATTGAGCCATTCGCAAAATATACTAATTAATATAAAACTTTGGATAAATATTCAACTGCTAATAACTTTTCCGAAATTGATTTTTTCGAAAAAAAAGTCATGGAGTTGTTTTTTTCGAAAAATCTATCGATTCTAACCTAACTTAACATAGCCTAACCTATCTTAATGCTCTGATTAAACGCTAAATAAATACACTAACTGAGAATCAAACACTGAATTTAAAAGAAAATACGCTACATTTTGCTACCTAGACTTCGCGAATCGATTCTCTGGTGATATTCAATTGCGTATGTTTTAGTGATTTACACTATATTATTGATCTTATTAAACGCTAAAGAAATACACTAACTGAGAATCAAACACTCTATTTAAAAAAAAGTACGGTATATTTTGCTACCTAGACTTTGCGTATTCATCTTATGGTGATATTCAATTGCGTATGTTTTAGTGATTGACACTATTTGAATGCTCTATAAAAACGCTAAATAAATAAACTCACGGAGAATCAAACACTATAAAAAAAAGTACGCTACATTTTCTTACCTAGACTCTGTAAATCGATCCCGCGGTGAAATGAGTTGCGTATGTTTTAATAATCGACACTATCTGAATGCTATTATTAAACGATAGAGGAATACACTAAGAATCAAAAACTCTATTTGGAAGAATGTACTCTCAATTTTGCTACTTAGACTTTTCGAATCGATCCTTTGATGATATTCAATTGCGTATGTTTGAGTGACTGACACTATATTATTGCTCATAATTAACGCTTAAGAAATACACTAACTGAGAATCAAACACTCTCTTTAAAAAAAAGTACGCTACAATCTGTACCTAGACTTCGCGAATCGATCCTCTGGTGATATTCAATTGCGTATGTTTTAGTGATTGACACAATATTATTACTCTTATTAAATGCTAAAGAAATACAGTAACTGAGAATCAAACACTCTATTTAAAAAAAAGTACGCTACATTTTGCTACCAAGACTTCGCGAATCGATCCTTTGGTGATATGCAATTGCGTATGTTTTAGTGATTGACACTATATTATTGCTCTTATTTAACGCTGAAGAAATACACTAACTGAAAATCAAACACTCTATTCAAAAAAAAGTTCGCTACATTTTGGTACCTAGATTTTGCAAATCGATCTTATAGTGATATTCGATTGCGTATGTTTTAGTAATTGACACAATCTTAATGCTCTTATGGAGCGCTTATTTAATACACTAACCAAGAATCAAAAACTCTTTTTAAAAAAATGTGCGCTACATTTTGCTACCTAGATTTTGCGAATCGATCTTATGGTTACATTCAATTGCGTATGTTTTAGTGATTGACCCTATCTTAATGCTCTAATTAAACGCTAAATAAAAACATTAACTAAGAATCAAACTCGGAATTGAAAAAAAAGTACGCTACATTTTGCTACCTAGACTTCGCGAATCGATCCTCTGGTGATAGTCAATTGCGTATGTTTTAGTGATTGACACTATATTATTACTCTTATGAAACGCTCAGGAAATATACTTACTGAGAATAAAACACTCTATTTAAAAAAAGTACGCTACATTTTGCTACCTAGTCTTTGTGTATCGATATTATGGTGATATTCAATTACGTATGATTTAGTGATTGACACTATCTTAATGCTCCACATAAACGCTAAATAAATACACTCACTGAGAATCAAACACTATATTTAAAAAAAAGTACGCTACATTTTGCTACCTAGACTTTGCAAAGCGATCTTATGGTGTTATTCAATTGCGTATGTTTTAGTGAATGACACCATCTTAATGCTCTAATTAAACGCTAAATAAATACACTAACTGAGAATGAAACAATCTATTCCAAACATATACGCTATATTTTGCTACCTAGATATTGCGAATCGATTCCATGGTGATATTCAATTGCGTATGTTTTAGTGATCGACACTATCTGAATGGTCTTATTAAACGCTAAATAAATACACTAACTGAGAATCAAAAACTCTATTAAAAAAAATTACGCTACATTTAGCTACCTAGACTTTGCGAATCGATCCTATGGTGATCGATCATTAACTGAGAAATAAACAGTTTATTTAAAAAAATGTACGCTACACTTTTCTACGTAGACTTTGCGAATTGATCCTATGGTGATATACAATTGATATTAATATTGATATTGATATTGATATTTCACTGATTACACCATCCAAATGCTTTTATTAAACGCTAAAGAAATACTCTAACTAGGAATCCAATAGTCCATTTGAAAAATTGTACGCTACATTTTGCTACTTAGACTTTTAGAATCGATCCTATGGTGATATTCAATTTCGTATGTTTTAGTGATTGACACTGTCTTAATGCTCCAAGTAAACGCTAATCAAATACACTAACTGAGAATCAAACACTCTGTAAAAAAAAAGTACGCGTCAGTTTGCTACCTAGACTTTGCGAATCGATCTTATTGTGATATTCAATTGCGTATGTTCTGGTGATTTTCTTTAATCAAATCTTTCCAACTTGTTTTTCAAGATTAAAACACGCAGTGACAATAGTAAACAATGCTAGTCCAAAACTGATATACGAGGTTTGTTCAAAAAGTATCGCGAATTTTGAATTTTCGCGGGCTACGTATGTTCGATTTTTGATCTTTTGGTGGCGTTATGTTGGTAC
>JAPYZL010145588.1:0-20626 GCA_030522825.1 Platygaster orseoliae
ATCAATTTATAATTGCTGCCACGCTCCATCGAGGATTTTCAAACGCACTTTTTGATTTTTATAAATTTAAATCATTCTTTATAGCCTACTTATACACCATAATAGCATTTTTTCAAGTAAAAGCAAGTATGTCGTCGCAAACTAACATTTTCTAAGCAATTTTTTAAAGTTTTGGGGAAAACGGATTTTTGCGGATTTTCAAGAGCTCCCCCCACCCTAAAAGCTTGTATATACGGATTTCCCAACGATTTGGTCTGGCAGCACTGACTATATGGTCTAAGCTCACAAGGTATGATAACTTCAGACAAGTATGCGAGATACTTTTTTTAGGAGGGGTAGAAGGGAGGATAAGATGTAAATGTAAACACTAACCCACACTAAACTGCACTTGACTGCACTAAACAGTCATTGACAGTTGTTGACAGTTGTTGATAGTCATTGTATCGTGAAAATCAGTGAAAATATAATTTAAATCATATCGCCAGGTTAAAGCTTTCCATCTATAAATTTCTATATTCCTAAAATGCACATAAAATACGTTTTTCTCCCAATCTTCACATTACTATCTTCAGTTTTTGGGGTAAGAATAACTTTCCATTTTATCAAACGTTAAAATTGACTTATTAGACTCACGATTACCATCTTACAAAAAAATTGTCTGAAAATGTTTGTAACGTGTAATTTGAATTTCTTTCATAAAATAATAGGCGGATTTTGATTACGATGGTTGGGTGCAATTGAGGCTATGGCACTCGCTGAAAAACAGTGCCCATCCGAATTTCATCGAAAGGGGAAATGTCACTATTTCTAGTACCAGATTTGGGACATCGAATGTTGCACAAATCGGACTTTCCCAGCAACAAATTCAGAAGTTGAAAATTCTTGCCGAAAATAATTTTCAATATTTGTTAAAAGTTAATGTGAAAACTTCACGGGGTAGTGAAATGACGTTTTTAACCAGCATTCCAGCGGTAAATTATAATTTTTGGAATTTTTCTTTCATTCAAATTAATAATCAAATAATTTATTGAAAAAATTTTCTTGGTAATTATGCATTTTAGGGAATTCTTAGAAAAATGGCCTAAAAAACATTGTTTTTTGCGAAATATTGCTTTTTTTTAGGAAAAAGTGTACTTTATTATTGAATTCATTTTTATTATTTAATTTGGTATTCATACTTTTGAAAGAATTATTTATAAATAATTTTAAATAGTAAAAATAAAATAATATTGTTTATCAGATAATAAAAATTGAATAGAAAATACTTTTAAAAAATAATAAATAAAAATAATTGAAACTGAATGATACAGACATTAAATAATAATACAAATAAATTACAAAAATTAAGTCAAAAATAATAAATACATAATAACATAAAAAATAGTATAAAATAAAAATTAATGATAATATATTATAGATTACACTTTTTCCCAAAAAATGATGTTTTTTTAAAAAAAATCAATATTTCGCAATGGATAATTTTTCATTTTGGCCATTTTTGGAAGAATTCCCTAAAATGTATAATTACCTATTTACTCGAAATTCACGCATTACGTTCCTAGAACACTCTGCTGAACACATATTATTTGTTTTTGAAGAAAAAAATGTATTTCACGATTTTTATTAAATTTCGTGTGAGGTATAAAAACTAATTTTCCAGGTTAACTGATGTACAAATTTTTTTAAGTTGGTATAAACTTATGAAACATGAACCGATTTTGATGATTTTTGTAAAAAAATATTCAAAAAAGTTTATAATTCACGATATTTATGATGTTTTGGAAATATACTGGACAGTTTGAACTT
This sequence comes from Platygaster orseoliae, assembly GCA_030522825.1. Classification (NCBI taxonomy): domain Eukaryota; kingdom Metazoa; phylum Arthropoda; class Insecta; order Hymenoptera; family Platygastridae; genus Platygaster; species Platygaster orseoliae. Next base: position 1,807 of record JAPYZL010145588.1, read on the forward strand.
TATTTTTTAAAACACAATAATTGCAAAATTTTTTGTAAATTAGAGTTCACGAATTGCGTTTTTTTTTTTATGAAAGTAAAATGTTTGTTCTAAATTCGAGCAAAATTAGGAATAGCGGAAATTTTTCTCTTTCATGTTGTAATTTTTTTACAAAAAGTCAATTAGTACTAGTCAACTAGTAGAAATTAGTCACGAAATAAATTTTTTCCTCCAAAACAAAAAATACTTGTCTTAGTAAAGTGTTTTAGGAACATTGCACCTGGATTTCGAGTAAATATAAAATGTCAACCTGTAAAACCCAATCGAATCAAATAAATGGAATCAGTCTAAAGTTTCCTACTGTCCAAAATTTTTACTGTCCAACATTTTCCTACTCACTAACATTTTTTACTGTCCAACATTTTCCTACTGTCCAAAATTAAATAAAATTTAGGAAATGCAAATTATAGTAAATATTCGATATTTTATTAATCACTAAAAATTATTTCAATGTTTTTAGGGTTTTTAATATTTTTGGTTTGATTCAGTTGGTGCAGAAAAAGATTGAAATTTTTATGAACATATTTTCATAATTTGTAGCTCCACAAAAAATTTCAGTAAATGATCATTCCATGAAAGTCAGTTATTTTAGGATTTATAAGTAGAAGAAATTTCAAAAGTAAAATATGGTAAAATTTCAGTTTCTTTATAAAATTTCGATTATAATAAAGTTTCAGAAAAATCTGTGATTTCTACACATTTATGAAAATGTAGTTTCATTTTTTTATGGAATAATTTTTGTAATGAAGTAATTTTCGTATGAAACTAATTCTGCGATTACAAGAATTATAAAATAAATAACTCATGTTTCTAAAGTTCCAAATGTTCAAAAATAAATGACATTAAAGAAATGGTTATCAATGCCTCTCATAGTTAAAATGATTAAATAATTAATAATACTCAGAAAATATTCATCAACTATTTAAATTGAGTTTTACTTCGATTCTAAGTGGACATCAGCTATGTTTTATTCTGCTTTCATTTATTCCTAAAAATTTTAAAACTTCAGGCACATACATTTTCCAGGATATTTCAAAATATTTTTAATGATTTCAATAAAGCAGCAAAATAAAACAAGTAATAACAATTTATTGAAATTCTGAAAATATGAACCTGTAGAACGTGTAAAAAAATTTTTTTTTATTAACTTTATTATTACACAATCCTAATTTCCTTCTGAAACAATAAATAAATTTACAAATTTTCGTCCACGAAACTGATTCCTTTTTTTTTATTTTCATTTTGTTACAATATATATGACGCGCTTCGAAGAAAGGGACCTAAGAGACATTTTATGTTGGAGTCATTTTCTTATTGAAAACAAGCAGATAACAGCTCTTATGTCAGATGCCTCTTAGGTCCCTTTCTTCGTGGCGCGTCACATATATACAAAATGTATACAAATTTTCACTCTCACTTTTAATTTTATATTTTAAAAAATGTTTAACTCAGAAAACTAAAATCTCATTTTGTAGTGTCATCTATTGGGATCTGATTTGGAAGACGCTTTACACGTTTGGTTGGATGGTGGAGCCGAAGTTGTTGCAGTAAATTTGGTTACTCCAGGACTTTGCTCGACTCAAGAACCATTTGCAAAAATGTGGACCACAGATGTTCGTGTTAAATACCCTGAAGCTGGACCAGTGCCAGACACAACATCTTACATCCAAAAATTAGATCGAGAGAAAGAGGCCAAAGAAAGAGGGGAAACCAAAGATAATCGTTCATTCTTTGCTAAATATGTATGTCATCGAAAATTGACAATTCTCTAGATTTTTACATAACTTCCAAAACTATTATCTCTAAAGAAAGCAAAAGAATCCCAATGAAAAGAAAAAACTTAGACGAAGGCACAGAAAGTCTGTGCCGTTACCTAAAACTATTTCAACAAGTGACAAGTTTTATCTCAAAAAATACCTCCACCAATTAAATTTAATTCAATTCAATTAACTTCAATCGGGCCTTGTAATCTATGGCACAATTAATAAGTCCCAAATTCACAAGGCCCAAATTATTTTTGGACCTGATATATTGGAAATCTGAAATTTGGGATTCACTATTTGGGCCCAATCCAGAAGGTCCAAAAACAATTTAGCCTGATGAATTGAAAACCTGAAATTTGGGACTCACTATTTGGGCCTTTCCCAAAAAAAAAATTCCGAATCTTTCATGAAATGAAGTTTGTAAACTAAACATAGTTCATTTTTTATTTACAGTGGATGTACATTGTTCCTGGAATAATCATCGTTGTTTTGTCATCTGCTGCGAATCCAGAAGCCGGTGCAAATGGTGCAGCTGGAGCTGCCCAACGACAATAATTTTAAATTTAGTAAAAAATGAATTTGTGAATTTTGTGAACAATTATAACAACTTTGATTTTTCTGAGTGACGTCTGCGTTATTGAGATATATTTGTAAATATTTATTAACACAAAAAAAATCTGTTTCCTTTATTGAAAAAAAAATGGTTTTATTCTGTTCTACCTGCAATTTACAAATTAATGAAGTTAATAATTATAGGTGTTGTTTTCTTAGCTCCAGCACTTTTTTAATCAATGCATGAAAAAGGGGAAAATTTTATAATCCGCATATTTAATTCACTTGTTTTATCAAAATTCCGATTTTTTTAGAGTATTTTCATGAAAAAGCACACAAATGATAGACGTTATCTTGAAAAATAATACGAACTCGTAGAAAGTGATTTTCAGAATCGAATTCGTTGGAAAATAATAAGCAATCACAAGGTGAAGATACACATATAAACGAACCTGAAGTTCAAACAAAGTAAGTATTTTACTATTTATTTGATATTGCTTGACAACTATAAAAAAAAATTTTTAATGCCTAAAATTACTATTTAATCAAAAAAGTTTTAAATTAATTTTTCTACGCCTTTTTTGCATGCATTCGAGTTTCTTACTAGTCAAAGATTTTATTTACAATACATAATGTTTTAAAGTAATGCCTTGAAAAAACACTTACAGATTTTTTCTACATCATAATTTATAACGTAAATCGTCAATTTGGAACGAGATACGCTGTAAACATTTGAATTTTCCCGCGCACTCCCTCATTTAAAATTTTGTTATTGGTACCTGTTGGTACCCTTGATGGTACGCGAGCGCGCAGTAGTCAATTTCTCCTGATTTCCCCCACCATCTTTCGTCAACGTGTCCGCAACCGCCATATTTCTTTTTTTCGTGGAGTAGGTTGGTGACGAAGGAATTGTTTTTTCTTCGTGTAATTTTTCACCATGGTGAGTTAATTATCAACAAATATAAACCGCAAAGTCTTCTTCAATTATTTTATTTCGCGAAATTCGGTATTTGTTCTTGTTTTCGCAAGTGATGTTTACGATTATTACGGATTTCCTAAGTGGAACAAGTCCGTCACGCGGGTTCATTTCAATGTTCGTGAAGTTTGTTGTGTGGAGTTTTTTAGTGATCGAACCAAATTTTCCAATTTTGCAAAATGAAACCTGTTCTATTTAGTTCAATTCAGTGCTTTCAACTTGAAATTTTTTCGTCAGATTTTTTTCACTCCTTTGATTTGAGGTTAAGTCGAGTTCGCTATTGAAATAAAAAATTTCTTTTCTTGCGAAAGTAAATTTTCCCAACTCTATTTTCGTATTTTTTATATTTCGTTATTCGTAATGTCAGTTTTCGCACGTATGATGAAATTGTTTTGAATTCGTATGTCAAGTAGTATTGTAGTTTTATGAATCTGCACTTTTAAATGTTTGATATTTTTTTCTGTCACGAACACTACATTATAAGTGAAAAAATAGATTAAACATCTAAAAATTAACTTGGAGTTGCAAACCATATGTTGACAAATTCAACAATTTATTATTTATTTATAAACATAGAACTGTCAAAAGTATTTTGTTATTTGAATATAATACATACAAGTATTGTTATATTTTTTAAAGATGATCTTACATACTAAGTTTTTTTTACTAAAATTTTAATCATAAAATTTAAATACATGAATTCCGATTGCTTACATATAACTAATTAAAAAATTTTTCTCGGCGAAATTCTAACTATTTAGCTGTGAAAAGTAATGTTGCATTTTTCATATTTGAATTCAGTTTAGAATATTCTAGAAATCAGTAAGTTCATGTCTTATTCGAAAAATTTCAAAACTGAATTTAAAGTGACAACATCGATTAAATGTCTAATAATACTTTCAAATTGCACACCATATGTTACAAATTTAATGGTATATTTTTTATTCATAAATATAAAACTACTGAAAGTATTTTGTTACATATTTATATAATACATTCAATTATTATTGTTTTAATAATTATATATATGTTTTATTTACTTGTATCACATTTATATTATGAAATTTGAATACATGGATTTCAATTGCTTATATTACCAATCAACATTTTTTTCCCAAAAAAACTAATTATTTTGCTGTAAAAAGTAATGTTGTATTTTTCATATATAAATTTATTTTATAATATTTTTAAAAACACCTAAAATCCAGAAATGATTTTTCAAATCTTGAGTGACAATGTGATTTAACATTCAATAATATTCTCGAATTGCATTTCATATGTTAATACCAATGTGATAGTTAATTTTTTGATTCATACACATAAAACTAAAATTTTTTCTCAAAAATTCGAACTATTCTACTTGGAAAAGTGATGTGCATTTTCCATTTTTGAATTTAGTTTGAAATATTGCAAAAAAATTCATGAATTCAAAACTAGGTCGTTTCCCTTTGAAAACATTGCAATGTGTAGATGGACAATATATTTTACTAAAAATTCTTGTTCTATTGTTTTGTAGGGTTTCGTCAAAGTCGTCAAGAACAAGCAGTACTTCAAGCGTTACCAGGTCAAATTCAAGAGGCGTCGTGAAGGCAAGACTGATTATTATGCCCGAAAACGTCTTGTCGTTCAAGACAAGAATAAATATAACACCCCTAAATACAGGTTGATTGTTCGTTTCTCAAACAAGGACATTACCTGTCAGGTAAAACGCTTTTTTCATAGCACATTTTTTCATATTCAAAAGTTTTATGTGATACCAATTAAAATACTTACATTTGTTTTATCAATTAATTTTAATAGCCTACCAAAAAAATTTTACGATAAGTTGATTACTTCACGATAGAGTCAACATTTTCAGACTATTTCCTAAAAGTTTGAAAAAATTCTGAGTAACCAGTAATATTTTTATTATTTTTAATTCATGTTTTTTTTGTTTTTTTCAAAAATTACATTTTTGGATAAAATAATATTTAATCTAACAGTTTGTGTTCATAAAAAAATTGAAGGATTACTTTTCTTTTTTATTATATGTTCATGTAACTGATTGCGAAAAGAATTTTCATTCCTTGAATGTTATATAATGGCACTGTATGTAGACTGAATAAATTTTAAACATATTATTTCTAATAGTAACTAATTCATGTTCTAGTATAATTGAAAATAATTGTAAAACCTTTCCTTAAATCATGAATACCATAATGAACAGAAAACTACAAAAATTAATCTGATTCACACAATTTGATCTGCAAATATTGAAATTTTTTGTTGAATTTCTTTTTTATCTCATAATCCAAAATATGTAAGTGAATAACAATCTATAAATTTGTGGTGGAGCCTAGAACAATCAACTTGTAAATTTCTAAGTTCACAGCAAAAATAAATTTGAATCTAGACACATTTTATCATGATAACTTGCATAAATAATTTAATTTATATTTTGCTGAAGTAGACAAAAAATACTTTTTAATATATTAAAAATAATTTTCAACTGTGCTACAAACCCTTTGCAAATTCCATAACTTAAATGATGATAACCCCAGCTCACTGTGATACATATATGAAGAGAACTCTTGTTCCCTATAATTTTACAATATCTGAAACTGCAACATATCGTTATTGTACATGAACATATTATCAACTAAGATTTCATGCTCCTTTTTATTTTTTATTGTAGGTAGCATACTCCAGAATCGAAGGAGACAAAATTGTCTGCGCTGCCTATTCTCATGAATTGCCGAAATATGGTATCAAGGCTGGTCTCACTAACTACGCTTCGGCTTACTGCACTGGATTGTTGTTGGCTCGAAGAGTATGTATGAATTGTTAACGATATTGCAGATTATCAACCTTTGATTGTTTTTACACAATTTGTTCAGTACGTTTACTTTTCTATATTTTATTTAATTTTTTATTTTATCTTTTTTTTTCATCCACAGAATTTATAATTAATCACAAACCTTGTATAAAAATTCTAGTTCTTTGAATTCCATTTTTTTTAAAATTTTTCTGATTTTTGAATGTACAAATTATTTTAAGGTGTAATGCTTTAAAACTCTGATGAAAAATTAGTTGAAATTTTACTTAATTCTAATGATTTCAAATTTTGAATTGAATCCAAATATGTCAATTCATAGTAATTAAAATTTATCAGTTAAAAATTCAATAATAATGTTTGAATGTCTGAATCATTTTTCATCAAATCCTACATGATGAGTCACTCAGCTCGCTTTGATACACAACTGAAGAAAACTCAATTGTTCCCTAGATAATCAACATCTGAAAAGGATTCAAATGTATATTGTTATTAATTTTTTTCAATACATATTCATTTATTGATATAATTCCTTGATATTTTACAGTTGTTGAAGAAATTGGGTCTTGATAATTTATATGCTGGCACAACTGAAGTTACTGGTGATGAATACAATGTTGAGGAAGTCGACAATGGTCCTGGTGCCTTTAGGTGAGATTTCATGATTTCATTTGATTTTCAGGCAAGAAATTTTGTAATTCCTAACATGTTCTATGCTCCAACAATTATTTTAGATTAAATAAATAGGTTATTTGATTATGTTTGTATCACCTTTAAATGTAAAAATTTTGTAACAAGAATTTCAACATACTAAATGATTCAAAATAAATTTAAAAGAATGTTTTTTTTCTTTTATTTATTATTACAAATTGTTTGTTTCAGATGTTATTTGGATACTGGTTTAATGAGAACAACTACTGGCGCTAGAGTTTTTGGTGCCATGAAAGGAGCCGTCGATGGTGGCCTCAATATCCCTCATAGGTAAGAAAAATTTATGGATATTTTTCAAAGATATTTGTAATAAATATAGTATAAACCTTGTCTTTTAAATTATCTCGAATTTGTGTCTAAACTTCATGATAGCGAAAATCATTCAATGTAATCTAAACTCCATGCACTTGTATTGGTCAAAACTGTGTTCCTTTTAATAAATTCAGCACTTGGTGATTCAACAAGAATCGTTAATTTGATACATCATTCTGAATATGCTTATTTTGAAACAATTTGTTAAGTATTTGTTCAATTTTATAATGATGAATAACAGACACATGCGCGTCATCTGAGCCATTGCCTTGGAAAATTGCAGTTATGTGTTTTACAGTATTGTGAAATTTCTTGGTGCCGGCATTAAAAGATTATAAAGTGTCTCTGAAAAAAAAAATTTTAATCCAATATGTTGTGGTCCTTCATTTTCTGCAGATGATGAAATTTTGGGGTTATTTTTTTCAGCCAAAAGAGGTTCCCTGGATATGATGCCAAATCCAAGACACTTGATGCTGATGTGCACAGGGAACATATATTCGGGATTCATGTAGCCAATTACATGAAGAAGCTCGAAGAAGAGGACAGTGAAGCTTTTAAACGACAATTCTCCCAGTTTATCAAATTGGGAATTATAGCTGATAATGTAAGTTTTTTTTATATCTTGCTATTTTTCTTTCGCTTTTTAGTATGACTTCATAATTGTTCTTTGATAAGCTTATTTAAGACGTCTGACTTATAATTACAACAAATTTCAGCTTTGTTGCTATTGTTGTGTCGCAGTTAGACCAAATTAATATGTCAAATGACTGTCGCGACAGTAGTCCTCTTTTTTGATAAAAAAGGACATAAAATGACATAACACAGTACTAAACATTTACAAAATGCATTGATGGTTCTGTGAACAAAAACTTATCTTCAACTTCTGAACCATTTACAAAAACTTGAAAATCAATTTATTAGTAAAGTGATTCCATTCCACAAAATCCTGTTGGAAAATGTGTTTAGTGATTGTTCAGTCCATGTTTACAACTATTTGTTATTTTTACAGATTGAGGAAAGTTACAAGAAAGCCCATGAAGCTATCAGGGCCGATCCGGTTCATAAAAAATCTGAGAAAACAAAACCAGCGGTGCACAAGTACTTCAACCGCAGGAAACTCACATACCATGATAGGAAGAACCGTGTGGCCCAGAAGAAGGCTACCTTCCTCAAAAAATTGGCTGCCGAAGCGGAAGATTGATTTTCCTCTTACCCTGTCATATTATTTGCATAAATAAAAATAACGAATCGAAAAAATCGTTTTTTAATATTTATTCAAAGTTGTACATATTTTATACCTAATAAAACGAAGTTTCATGAAAGAAGGAAATTTTCTTGGTAAAATGCACAACTTTGGTTTTTTATTCAAAACGATCAATTTTTACAGAAGTGTTTTTATAATAGTAAAAGGAGTTTGTGTTAGTGAAAAAGCGAAAGTCGACTTCGAGATCCGGGAATTTTCCCTTGTGAGTCTATCAAGCCTGCTTGAATATCGTTGAGTGAAGGCATTGAGCCGACTGAACCACGAGCTGCGGCACTTGGAGCTGATTTTAGAAGACGTTGGGCGACACGATTGATGTCCTCTAGGCTAACTTTGTCTAGGATAGATTTATTGAATGATGTAAATTTCATTAATTATTGATTACAAAAATATGCAGTTTCTTTATAATGATCATTCATGATGGCGGTCGAGTTATAAACTAAGTACATTATTTTACAAACGAGAAGTTGATGATTGATAAAAGAGATTACTAGAATTTGTAGTGATTTTCACATAATAGACAGAATTTCTTGCCTTCAGAATTCGTTATGAACATTCATGTTGAATTATTGACTTATAAATTGAAATTTGACAAAATTTTGGTACTATCAGCAAATCAAATGTGAAGTACAAAAAAGTTTGTAATCAGTAGCATGAAATTTGAGACACCTGACTTATAATTTGATTAGAAATTTAAACTTATAAATCAAAATATTAAAACAAACATTTTTTGTTGACACTTGACACCCTTGACATGAATAGTATAAATAATTGAAAAAAATTTGAGTGACTAACAAATTTATTTATCTCATAATAAACTTTGGTTTTGACTGGCATATTTGAACTCAAGTTTCCAATAAGGTAATTTCAAATTTGTAAATATTCGACATTACGCTTTTTCTATGAAGTTGAAATCGTAAGTATTTTAAAAATTCTTAACTTGCTGAAGTGTCATATTTCAAAATTTCAGAAAATACTAAAAATTCATAAGCTTTTGAAAAATAAAAATAATATGGGTCTTTTCTCCTATTTTTTACACTCAAATTTTTAATTTCTCAAGTATGGTTTTTTTCGATTTTACATCAAAAACCATAAGATACATATTTTTTTGAAAATCCTAACTTGAAGTGCGCGTCACTCAAAACGTCACAAAAAATTCGCCTTATAATAAGAAAGTAGAATATTTTATCTAATTTAAAATTACAGTTACCTTGTTTATCCTTTTTTTTTACCAAATTATCTGCAAATAATTGCGAGGATTTAGCATTTTTTTATTCGATGTTATGTACAATAATTCGTGATTTCGTGAATAATGAATTTTCCATAGCACTTGTAAAACGAGAGTGCAGTTCGCGCATCACAAAGATTGATGAGGAAAATCAGTTATGTTTTTTTAATATTGAAATAATAAATATGTCGAAAATATTTTTTGGTTTGTCTGCACACAAACCGTTTTTATTGCTGAATTCTTTAAATCATTTGCAGATAATTTTGTGGAAAAAAAAGAAAAATAAAAACAACCTTCTGTTTGGAAATTGCATTTTTTTTTTGTTAACTTGCAAACTTGATAATGATTTATTGAATCATAATCAACAAATTTACCATAATCGGAAAGTAAACCAAAAATCATAATTTTTATTATGAAGCGAAATTTGTGTGCGACTGATAGTTATGGGTTAGGCGCATTCAAAAATTGAAGAAAATTCGAAAAGCTCGAGATTTTTAATGTAGAATTGGAAAAACACTGTCTAGGAAATTTCAAATTAGAGTGTGAAAAACAGATGTAACGAGCTATATTTATTTGTGAAATTGTTTAATATTTTCAGATCTCTATAAATTCTTGAAAAATATTACTTCATTTCCTGAAATTCTCAGACACAAGAATCCCACACAAATGTAAAATTAATAACATCTAAATTTGATAAATATCCATAAAATTCAAAATGTTTCTAAAATAAGGATCAACTTAACTCAAAGATACTCACTATCTTATTTAGGTTCATTAACCATCATAACCAACACTTTTTACTTCTTTGAACACCCTCAAATTTGAGAAAATTCATAGACTTTTATATTTCCTTCAAAAACAAAAAGCAACTGTACTTACCTATAGCGTGAATAAAATATTCTGGCCTCTTTCGTTCCCCGGTCGCAAGCACTTGCCGCGCAATGTCTTCGAACACGACTGGTCGCTGCTCCAAGTTCATCAACAGCATCGATTGCAATTGTTTTTTCGCTCTCTGAAAAACATCACGAATTTTGAACCTCACGTTCAAAACTATGAAGCCAAAAAAAAGTTGATGAAAATTTGTCTAACCAAAAGTTCGCTGTCTTTGATGCTTCCTGCCATTGCGACCATCTCACGGACAACGACTTCTGCCATTTCACGAACGTGCGTCGGTGTCGACGATGCGTGAATGCAGAATAGACCAGAATCTTCATACGCTAGATTATATGCTGTTGCACTGTATAACCAGTGATGTCTGAAAATAAAAAAATCTCAAGTAATTTCATCTCGAGCGCCATCTATAATGACGGCCAAAACATAAATTCTCTCACGAAAAACTGCAGGTTACAAATTTATGGGATATTGTACTTTAAAAATAAAGGTTCACTTTTGTTCTCTCAATCAAAAAAATATTTACCAAAAAAACTTACAAAACAACTGAATTGTATGGACTCGGATTCGCGAGGTGGAATTTTTCTACAAATTGAGGTAAATGGCACACTTTGGTTCAAAATTCATGGAATCAAAGATAATATCAATAAAAAATGTTTCCGATTTCTAATAAATACCTGTTTAAAACATTGGTGTACAATCTGGTGTACATTCCTTTCCCAGGTCCACCTGCGCTAAAACTTCCACCGCCGCCCATCATCATGTTCAAGACGCACATTGGAACGAAATCCGGATCCAGATGTGAATAACCTTCCAAGCCTATCACAATGTGGGATAATTCGGGTAGACCGCTTGGACCTGCATACACAGGAATGTTGCATTCTTCCTGAAAAACCAAATTTTCCGTAAACCCTATCATTTTTCAATTTTTTTCTCTGATTAAACAATAATTACCACTACATAGCCCCCCGTGTACTGAGCTATTGATTCGTCTATCAAATTCAATGATTTGTCTGGCAAAACGAGTGTTGAGTCCTGCTCCCAAATTGGTTTTTCATCAACAAAATGCCTGAAAATTATCATTGTTATGAATGTCATTCATTTCGTTGAATAAAAAACTTACTTTTGAACCGCCTCCAATAAATCTTCGTGCTCCACACCGACTCCTGCAACTACCATTCTCTTCGGAGTAATATGACTCTTCAAATACGTGAAAAGCACGTTTCTATCGATCTTCTGAATATTTCCTTCCGGACAAATTTTTGCCAGACCTAATGTATTGTCGCGATATGCAGCCTGGAAAAATCTTACAATTAATTAATTGAAACTCTTGACACTAGATCAACAAAAAACAATTTCTTACGGCGTGTATCATGTCCATGAGAATTGGTTCTTGTTCAGGTCTCATAAGTAGTGACTCCAATTCAAAGGAAATGGCCTGCCTAGCCAAATTGACCTGAAAATTGCCGAGTATAAAGTAAAAATCTGGGAAAAAAATTAGTAGATAGGAGTTCGCCTACTGATATTCTATTTCAATTATTCAACTATAGTCTAATGTTTTTTAAAACTCAGTAAAAAATGTTACTTCTTCTTCTGTGATGATTGGACGGAAAACAACGTCCCCCAGAATTTTCATGACTTTGTCGATACCCTGACGATCTGCTGATGCTGCATATACAAATGTATCTCTTGCTGCTTGGCAATCACAGATTCCACCATGTTTTTCAAGCTCCAACAAGATTTCATCTTTGTTTTTGAAAAATTTTGTCGACTGAGGAAATTAAGAGATATGTAATATTATTTTTGGAATGTTGTCATAGGGAGATTCTTGTGGTGTCGTAATTTTATACTTACATTAAATGCTAGTTTTTCCATAAAATGAGAAATTCCGCTTGGGTAAGCGACTTCATATCTTGGGCCTGAATCTACGATCACTAAAAAAAATGGTAACGATTTATTTTGAGGTGTAAAATTTACAGATGTCAAGTTTGAAAAATTGAGTTGATGAAACAAAAAATTGTGTTCAAGATCTTTAAATATTAAGTTAAAGATCAGAGTGTGAGTAAAAGGTTGCCTATTTAGATCAAGAAAAGTATATTTTTGATTACTAGTATTTTCTAATTAAAAATTGTGAAAAACACTAAATTTATACATCATTGTTTAAAATTTCGGGAAAATGAATTTTATCATATTTTTCAACAAAGTGGAAACATACTGCGAGCGTTACAATAATGATATGAGTTATAATTGGTTTTGAAAATTCCTTAATTTTCAAATTTCACTCAATTGCTTAAAAATTAATGAAATTCTCATATTTTTGTAAATACTAGAATAGATTGCAATAGTTTGAAAAAGTTTCAAATTATTATTGTTCACATGGCATTATTGAATTAAAGTTTTGGAAAAAACTGCAAGTTTATTGAAGTTTTCATTAACCAAGCAAAAATTTGAGATTTCAAGATTTGACAAATGATAGGTTTCACTCTTTTTCGAAACATATCATTTGGAAATTTTCAGATAAACAGTTTAGAATTTTGAAATCAAGATTTGGAGATTTATTTTCGATTAGTATTCCCTTATTGAAAAGCGTCAAAAATATTGGATTTATGCATTATTTTTCGAAATTTTGAATAGGTGAATTTTGAAGAAAGTGGCAAGAAATTTCTATTCGTTTGGAACATTCCTTAACTTTATAATTCAATTCAATGACTTAAAAATTCATGAAATTCTCTTATTCTTGTAAATCTTAAAATAGATTGCAAAAGCTTTGGAAAGCTGTATTTAATTTTAAGAAGTTTTAGAAATATTACTTGTTTACATAAATTGATAAACTCAAGTTTTAAGTAAAATTTCCGAGTTTAATGAGTTTGTTATTTAATAAATAAATATTTGAAAAATACAGAAAAAACATTTCTATGAATGCTTCAAATTTGATTAAATCCCACAAAATCACAAGACAAACTTAAAATTTCTTTCTGAAATGTATCAAGTATTTTTAAATAGGCAAAAATCTTCAAAATACTATATAAATTGTGAAAAGTCTTTATTATTTTGTAGCTGATGAAAATAATTCTGCAAAATTTGATTGAATTTTTAAGGAGAATACAATTCATTTCTTTGGATTCAAAAATTACTTTCTTCTTGAATTTTACGAAGTATTTTATGAATTCAATGTGATCCCAAAAACTTTTTGGAAACAAAAAGAATTTAAAATAAATAAAAATTTTGAAAAATTCTGAGTAAATTTTGAAAATCACTTAACCAACTATCATACATATTACTATATAATATATAAGATAAATAATTATAATAATAATATGATATTATAAAATATATAATACATAAAATCAAAATAATTCTGAAAAGTTTAATTGAATTTTCAAGAAGAATACAATGAATTCCTTCGGATTCAAAAATTATTTTCTTCTTGAATTCAACAAAGCATTTTATGAATTCACAGTAATCCCAAACATTTTTTTGGAAACATAAAAAGAACTTAAAATAAATATTAATTTTCAAAAATTCCAGGTAAATTTTAAAAACAACTCAACTATCATACATCTTAATATATAATATATAAAATAAATATTAATAATAATAATTTATTATTATATAATATATAAAATGAAAATAATTCTGAAAAGTTTAATTGAATTTTCAAGAAGAATACAATGAATTCCATCAGATTCAGAAATTACTATATTCTTGAACTCAAAGCATTTTATGAATTCACAGTGATCCCAAAAATTATTTGGAAACATAAAAAGAATTAAAAATAAATAGCAATTTTCGAAAATTCTAGATATATTTTGAAAATCACTTAACTAACTATCATACATATAAATACATAATATATAAAATAAATTATAATAATTTAATATTATATAATATATAATATAAAGATCAAAATAATTCTGAAAAGTTTAATTGAATTTTCAAGAAGAATACAATGTATTTCTTTGGATTCGAAAATTACTTTCTTCTTGAATTCTACAAAACATTATAGGGATTCACCATGATCGCAAAAAAATTTTTGGAAGCATAAAAAGAATTTTGAAAAAATAGCAATTTTCGTAAATTCTAGGTAAATTTTGAAAATCACTCAACTGTCATACATTTAAATCTATAATTTATAAAATAAATATTAATAATAATAATAAAACATATATTATATATAAAATAAAAATAATTCTGAAAAGTTTAATTGAATCTTTAAGGCGAGGGGATCGCTGTTGACGTGCGAGAAAGACGCAGAGAAAGGAGAGCGCGTGAGAGGAAAAAAGATGTGATGGTGAAAGTGAACCCCTCGCCTTAAGGAGGATACAACGAGTTCCTTCGGATTCAAAAATTACTCTATTCTCGAATTCTACAAGGCATTTTATGAATGCACCATGATCCCAAAAGTTTATTTCGAAACTTGAAAAGAATAAACAAAATAGCAATTTTCAAAAATTCTAGGTAAATTTTATAAATCACTCAAATAACTATCATACATATTGATATATAATATATAAAATAAAAAAAAAATTTTATATTATATAATATATAATACATAAAATCGAAATAATTCTGAAAAGTTTAATTGAATTTTCAAGAAGAATACAATAAATTCCTTCAGATTCAAAAATTATTTTCTTCTTGAATTCTACAAAGCATTTTATGAATTCACCGTGTTCACCAAAATTTTTTTGAAAACATAAAAAATGTTAAATAAATAGCAATTTTCAAAAACTCTAGGTAAATTATGAAAATCACTCAACTAACTATCATCCATATTAATATATAATATTTAAAATAAATAAGAATAATAATAATTACATAATATATAATGTATAAAATATAAAATATAAAATAATACTGAAAAGTTTAATTGAATTTTCAAGAAGAATACAATGAATTCCTTCGGATTCAAAATTACTTTCTTCTTGAATTCTAAAAAACATTTTTTGAATTCACAATAATCCCAAAACTTTTTTTGGAAACATAAAAAGAATTTAAAATAATTCGCAGTTTTCAAAAATTCAAGGTAAATTTTGAAAATCACTTAACTATCATACATATTAATATAAAATATGTAAAGTAAATATTAATAATTATAATTGAAGATTATATAATTTGACACGCTCAGAGGAAAAATGCAATAAGAAAGGATAGAAAATATGAGGATTCATGTAAGTCTGTCTCTCACTTATTGCATTTTTCCTTTGAGCGTGTCATTTATAATATATAAAATCAAAATAATTCTGAAAAGTTTAAATGAATTTTCAAGAAGAATACAATGAAATACTTCGGATTCAAAAATTACTTTATTCTTGAACTCTACAAAGCATTTTATGGATTCACCGTGTTCACAAAATTTTTTTTGAAAACAAAAAGATTTCAAAATAAATAGCAATTTAAAAAAATTCTAGGTAAATTTTGAAAATCACTTAACTATCATACATATGATTTTAAAAATAGTATAAAATGACTGTTCAATAATCTAACAAATTCATTCAAAAATAAAAAAAATTTTTTACTGCTTTATTCGACTGACAAAACTTGACAGTAACAGAAGAAACATAACCAATTTTCACGTTTCAACTAAAATAACTATTAAAAAAAAATTATTAGAAAGGCTTGAACTGTCTATTTTTCGTGACACAGCTCAATTTACTATTTTAGTAACAAAGTTTTTTCATATTGATTCCAAAAGTTTAAAACTTTATCAGTTTTAACTAATTAATTATTTATATTTTACTATTTTATTTATTATATATTCATTTATTTTATCATACAATTATTAATTTATTTTTAATTATTTACATCAACATTTAAAAACATTAAATATGTTCAAAAGAAACAGAATGGTTCTTCAACGAATTAATATAGAAATTATTTCAATTATTTCCTCAGAAAATCAGAAAATTTTTCTTCCAATAACTGTTACTATAAAAATACTTTTCTTTTTCATTTCTAAAATTAAACAGCTTTTTTTTAATTTCATTTTCTGAAATATATACCTCCAACAGTGCAAAACTGCCCGAATCGATTTTCAGAAGCGACCCTCAAACCATTTGGCAAAGTCGTGATTTTTGTCGTTTGATTTTCCTCTTTTGCTGAAGAAAAAATTGGTGTCGGCAAACCTTGCAAAGGTTGCGACAAAGGGGGCAGTTTTGAAACGCTCGCATTAGTCGCATTTTCAGTTCCGAAATTCTTCTCTGACGAAAACAGTCTCTTCTGCCAAAATTTTAAATTACTACCTTGCTCTCTCGAGCTAGAACAAAAAAACCACTGCGAGTGTAAAAATAAATAAACACATCATCATCATAAATACATCATACTTCCCTAAAACACAATTCCACAACGATTCAACAAAGTGTATTTAAAAATCGTCAAAATTAAAGGAAAAAAACGTGGAAAATAAATCTGAAGTCGTGAAAAATGTGTTTTTTAGTAAAGTTAA
Organism: Platygaster orseoliae; assembly: GCA_030522825.1. Taxonomy (NCBI): domain Eukaryota; kingdom Metazoa; phylum Arthropoda; class Insecta; order Hymenoptera; family Platygastridae; genus Platygaster; species Platygaster orseoliae. Next base: position 18,797 of record JAPYZL010145588.1, read on the forward strand.
TAAAATGTCATTTATTACCTTAAAAGAGTTTTCAACGGAAATTTCCGATACATATTCGGTATATTAGTGTATTTACGGGGTTTCTCTGAATTTTCTGATGAAATTTTCTAGTGTTCTGTCGTTTTTTGCATTGGAAGGAATTTTCAGGAATTTTTAACAATAACACGTTTTGACAGCAGACTGCAGCAGACATCAGCGCATGCGCCATTATAATTTTCCAGCCAATCACGATCGCTTAATGGGAGGGTAGGAAAATGATGCTACTCGACAAAGTTCCGGGCGTTGAAAATCCCGATTTCAAATGTCCTGCTGATTGAAAGATCCGAAAGTGAAAGTCCCACGATCAGAATGTCCCGTACGACGAAAGTCCCGAAAAAAAACCAATGCTTTTTAAATAGTGACCTTGGTTTTCGGGACTTTCGTCCTACGGGACATTCTGATCACGGGACTTTCACTTTCGGATCCTTCAGTCAGCAGGGCATTTGAAATCGGGATTTTTCAACGCCCAGAACTTTGTCGAGTATTAGTGTCATTTTCCTACCCTCCTCAATTGTGAATCACAACAGGATTCTGATTGTGATCATTGTGATCACATTATTTCAAAAGAGTGCAGCCAACTGAAAAATATCAAGTAACTGAAAATCACTGAAAATATGAAATAAAAAGTTTTTATCACGCTTAAAAATCACCTTTATCACTAAAAAATGCAAAGTATACAAAACAAGATTACTTTTTAATGTAAGCATGATAGAATTATGTTATTACTAATACGAATTTCGTCATATTTTTGAACTTAAATTCAAACTTTTCGCAGAACCCTAGTAATTGATTTTGTAAAAACTTTATTAAAAAAGTCAGTTTTATAAAACTATTTCTATAAAAACTATCGATTTTTATAAAAACAGGTTTATAAACAATTTTATATTTAAAAAACTTTTATAAAATTGTTTATAATTATACTATACGAAACTTTATAAACTTTGATTTATGAAAATTAAGTTTTTTAAAGAATTGTTTTCATAAAAATTGAAATTTTGTTACAAAGTTTTTATAAAATCAATTTATAAAGACGTAGTTTTTTATAATGATTTGGCGATTTTTTATAAAAATCACAGTTACTAAGGAAATTTTGGAAAAATCGTTAAATAGTATGTATATGCATGTGATTTGAAGATTCACATTTCACAAACATTCACATGATTTTATAGGGATAATAGCATTGTTAATAATTAGTGAAATATATAAAATATATATTTCGTAAATGGTGCATTAGTTTTTTGTATTTTAAATTTCTTGAAAAGATGAGAACGTAAATCATATCCAACTGCATAAAATATTTTTGTATAAATTTTCACAAGGTTTTAATAAGAATATATATTTTACAAAGTGTACCAAAATCCTCATGCCAAAAAGAAATTCAATATTCCTTTTTGAATTTCGAGTCAAAAAGTCCTTTGCCACTTTTTACAAAACTCAAAATCAATGAAGTTTGCAAGTGTTTGAAATTTGAACAATAAATATATGTATTGCATATTTATTCTACAGGGTGTACCAAAATCCTCATGCCAAAAAGAAATCCAATATTCCTTTTTGAATGTCAAGTCGAAAACTCCTTTGCCACTTTTTACAAAACTCAAAATTAAAAAAGTTTGAAATTTAAACAATAAACCCGCTTTTTCCACAAGTGGGGATAAAAACCACAAACCAAACTCTAACCAAATTGTCTTCATACTTTTCTGAGTCGAAAAGTTCTTTGCCACTTTTCACAAATCTCAAAATCAAAAAAGATATTCGAGTTAGAAGTTTCAACCAATCAGATTTCTCAGATTT